>WSUA01000066.1:29837-45263 GCA_019633455.1 Tulasnella sp. 419
ATGGCGAATCCAGTTGAGCCACAACAGCTTCGAGTCGGTTGGTGAGAATTGCATTTTGGTTATATATTTCAGAGAGATCGGGATAAGGTGGTGGCGGAGGACCAGAGGAAACTGAAGAGGACGTGAGAGCGGGATGTTCAGCGGATGAGGATTCCTGTTGCTTTTGACGGCGCTGCTCCTCCTCATATTCCTCCTCCAAGTGCCTTGTGGGCTCTGGAGTTCGTGGCCTATCGAGCTCATCCCGGCGTCTCCGGTCTTCTTCATCACCTTCGTCATCAGAATAGCGCTCTTCAGGAACGGCGGTGGAAACACTCCTTGCATCATCACCATCATCCTCTTCCTCCTCCTCAGCCTGCTGCAACACATTGATAGGAGCATCCCTTCTCCTGCTGAAAGTTCCATTTGCGGACTCCTCGCTCCTTCGTTGTGTAAGGATAATCTCGACCTCGCGCTTGCGCTCCTCCATCTGCTCCCTCATGAAAACCATCTCACGCTTGAACATCTCATTGTCGGAAATGAGCTTCTCCAACTGACGGATCTTGTCAAGTTGAGCATTGATGTTTGCTTGTGTCTCGCTCATCTGAGTTTGAAGGGCGGTGAGAGTAGCTGATGTTGAAGGATCGACAGGCGCCGAGGTTAATGCGGGTGGCGGAACCTGCGGGGCAGCAGGTTCTTGTGGTGGTCGGACGGGAGGCAGGACAGGAGGATAAGAAGGAAGGTTTGGAGGCTAAGAAAAGCAAGATAAGAAAAATGAGGTGAAAAAACGAAGGGACCAAATTAGACTTACGAGAGTGCCACCAATTGTATCGTGTATGTCGGTCATGACGCCATTGAGATTATTTAGCTCTTGACCTGTTTCGCGGCTTTTTTGCAGCTCATTCTGGAGACGACTGAGAATGTGCTCAAAGGTAAGACCAGATTTTGTGCCTCGTGGTGCACCCATGCCTCCGAGGGCATTGCCTTGTGCGGAGTTCTGTTGAAGTCCACCTTGAATAGTCGCCCGCCTGTTCTGGAAGGCATGCGAGGCATGAAGTGGTAATGACTGTAGGTCCTCTGGACCCAGGACACAGATGACCTTTGCGGCGACCTTGTGATGAATAATAGTCTTGTTGTCCTCTCCAACGATGTCGATACCGAATTCCTAACGGGGGAGGTGGTTAGAGGCGGTGAAAATTTAGAGAGATGAATATGGGGGGCTGTGTGGGAGAACAGCGAGGGACTTACGACGGTATCGTCCGTCTTGAGCTCAAAGGGATCCGACTCGATGCCTTCTTGACTGAGTCTCTCTCCGTTGATAAAAGTGCCGTTGGAAGACTTTACGTCCCTGATAAAAATCTGGACCGGGGATGAAAAAATGAGCGAGAGAGAGTGAGAAAATGAGGACGAACCTTTCCGCCTTCCTCCCAAACTTCAGCGTGCTGCCTGCTGAGCACTTTGGAATCAAAATAGCCATTTCGCTCGCCTGGAACGGTCTTTGCATTTGTCTGTCGTCCAATTTTCACGTGTTGACCCCCCGGTGGAAGGGCAATTTGCTTTGGAACAAAGGAATCGTTTAGAGGATACAGATGAAGAGCGGGATATAGTTGATGTGGAGGTTGTTGCTGCTGTTGTTGAAGCTGTTGCTGGTGGTGTGGATGGCCGTGCGGGGCCAACGGGAAGGGAGAGGGAACTGGCGGCATTTTTGGGAAAAAAAGAGAGCGCGGCGGCGAAGGGTGGCGATGGAAAGCCGCAAGTAAAAAGGAGGAATTAGATGATGAGGAGAATAGTAAAAGAGGAGGGGAGGACGGTAAAGGAGGAGACTTTTCGGTCGTTGTTGTTGTTGTGGGGAGTCGATTGGATGCTACACCTCAACGTCAAACATGCGGAGTCTTCGAAACAACTCCGACATTTCCGTCTTCCGGTCCTCCCTCATTGGTCACTCCTATTTCTATTGCACCGACATTCAACCACTGTATAGCAATTCAACAACTGCTCCCTTTACTCCTCTCAATTACTCTCCCCAATTGATAGAACCTCCCATCATAGCCTCCTTTCAGTCACTCTATCGGTCTACAAGGTTGCGGTCTTCCACCACCCCGGATAGGGGGAGCAACGTGATCCTGTGAAAAGGCCTTGGAGGCAAACAATGATTGGTCGCAAACAAAAACGCTGTGCTGCGGTTCCTTCGGCCAACAGATTTAGGTTAAGCCATTCGTGGCTCACATGTCCTGTAAAGGTTTTATTCACTTTTCGTTGACAATGTGACATCATCTTATTCAAAATCAAGGATTTCCAAATGATGGTGACCATTAGCGATTTGCAAGATGCTGCGAATGCATGGGAATAGCGCTCCATCTTAGCTTCCCGGAACTCTGCTTCTTAACATCACTCTTCTGGCTCCACTGAACCAGAAAAATAAACCCGGTCAGCTTCATTTTTCCTCGACTAGCAATCATGTCTCTTAAATCGCTGTATGATAGACAGGGTTATGTCGTCGTGCCTAATTTAGTATCTCCTGGGCTCCACCAATCACTCCAAGCTGCTTGCACCAGGGTGATCAAAAAGACTCGGGACGGTATATGGACAAGACGACGTACCGTCGGCAAACAATTTCCTCCATATGACTCGGATAACCCAGATTCCTGGGGTGTTCAACACGTCATGCATCCAGACCTCAACGAGCCAGAGTTTGCGACATGGTATGGGTCTGACGCATTACTCGGGGTTGTAACTGAATTATTG
Organism: Tulasnella sp. 419; assembly: GCA_019633455.1. NCBI lineage: Eukaryota > Fungi > Basidiomycota > Agaricomycetes > Cantharellales > Tulasnellaceae > Tulasnella > Tulasnella sp. 419. The sequence continues at coordinate 32,559 of WSUA01000066.1, forward strand.
GAATGCGGGGAGGATAAACTCCAAATGGGTGCGCCGATCACTTTGCATTGGCGATTCGAATAACCCATTCAATTCACCTAGAACTCTTCAATTTGCTGATCAATCCCTTGTCTCATGAATTCGCCCTCAGATGGCATCGAGACGACATTGAAGGTACAGCCACAGAGGAGGAAGAACGGGAAGCTCTCAAGATTCCTCATTATGGAGTATGTCGCAGTTACCCATTCCCAGACATCGCCGATAACCATGGTTTCATCTACAGGTGCAATGGAATACTGCTCTCTACGATGACGACTCCCTATTCATCGTACCCTGTAGTCACACATCGCCTCGAACGCCATCTCAACGATCCCTATCACTAACCCAACTTCCTCCTGAGAATCCGTTCGATATGCCTGGTGCTATTCAAGTCCATCTCAAGGGTTAGTCTCTTCTCCCTGACATCAAGATTATGACGCATGACTAATATGTGCGCAGCTGGCGAAACCGTCTTTTATAACAATAACATTCTTCATTGTGCTAGATACTCACCCCAACGGAATCGTGTCACACTTCACGCTTGTATAGGTGATTCCCGAGGAGGTTCAAAACGTGCACGAAACATTTTACAGCATGATTTGAAATGGATGCGGGAACAAGCGTTTGAGGATGCGCTACTCAGAAGGATCGGTGGACAAGACGGCATTCGTCTCAACGAAATGAGAAAGAAGCTGCTCCATATGGCTGATAATGTCGACGAAGACCAAGTTGGTTACTCTTTGAGTGGTTAATGATTATGTTGCGTCGGCTTTGTTAGTCTTGTCGAATAAAAAGTCGTACGGCGTGACTACCATATTTGGTACAAAAACAGAGCACTCTTACATACAATACCATTATTCCAAAATGGGCTAACCCGCCAATGGGCCTTTATGGGACACGAGGCAAACCTAACACAAGATAAGGAAAAGGCTGAGGAGGGTCAGAAGTTTGTGTCAAGTTCCGTCTTCTGCCTGAGGCCCTGAGCCTGACTTGTATTTAACTAGCCCGATAAAGTTAGACGTAATTCTAAAAGAAAAGGTGGGCGCTTATCCTATACATCACTAGTCATCATAAAGGGAGTATATTTTTGGCCCTGAGAGGTTTTGTACCTCACAAGATGTGTGGTCATCTGCTATCAGATTTACGTCGTTGGTCAATGTTTTTCCAAGATCTCTCCCAGCTTATCACAAGGCACAATTAGATCTTTGGCTGTCAAGATCCTGTCACCCGTTGTTACCCGAGATTCATGAGATCTGTTTCATAAGCCACATGATGTAACATTGCACTAAAACAACAGTGCCGCGATCAGTGGAACGCAATTTGCACGTATTTGCTCAATAAACCCTGTTGTAAAATTCTCCTGAAGGAAATTTGCCTTAACAAGGTCAACGATGGGTAAGTCAACGAAAAAGACTGGCAAAGGGCGGTTAGACAAATACTACAAGCTCGCAAAGTGAGTGGCCTAAAGCTCTGAAAGTTTTCATTTGGCTAACAACATTATAGGGAACAAGGCTATCGGGCACGTTCCGCATTCAAACTCATTCAACTCAATAAAAAGTTTTCTTTCCTTGAATCGGCCCGAGTTTGTATCGATCTATGTGCTGCCCCAGGAGGATGGCTTCAAGTTGCTAGTAAATACATGCCCGTCGGCAGTACAATCATCGGATGTGACTTGGTTCCCATTAAACCAATTCCGAGGGTCATCACTTTTCCGTGCGATATTACAACACCGCAATGTCGGACTCTGATACGATCTCATCTGAAGGATTGGAAGGCGGATGTTGTCCTCCATGATGGTGCTCCCAACGTTGGTACCGCATGGGTTCAGGATGCCTACACTCAGGTTGAACTCGTGTTGAGCTCTTTGAAGCTGGCGGTGGATTTTCTACGCAAAGGAGGAACCTTTGTGACTAAGGTGTTTAGGAGTCAGGACTACAACAACTTGATTTGGGTATTTGGTCAGCTTTTCGGAAAAGTGGAGGCTACGAAGCCACCTTCTTCAAGGTGAGGTTGAGCGTGCACAATTATGTGCGTCTCTGATCCACGTTTGTTTTTCAGAAACGTTTCTGCGGAGATCTTCGTTGTTTGCACCAATTATCTTGCTCCGGCCCACATTGACCCGAAGTTCCTAGACCCAAAGCACGTTTTCAAGGACGTCGAGAGTCTACCCCCTGCACCCGTGACGACATCCAAACCTGACTCAAATCCAAACCCTACCGCATCGAATATTCAAGTTCTGAATCCATCTGCCATCAATGTATTCCAACCTTCCAAGAAATACAGGCATAGGGACGGTTATGCCGATGGAGTTTCCACACTCTTCAAAGCTGGATCAGCATCCGACTTCATTCGATCCACAGGAACGGATGTGATCACCATCCTTGGTAGCGTGAACAAGATCGAGTTCAAAACGGACGAAGAGAAGGAATGGAAAGCCATGGATATCACAACAGCAGATATCAAGGCGAATTGCGAGGATCTCAAAGTCCTTGGCAAAGGTGATTTCAAGGCTCTGTTGAAGTGGAGAGCTAGCATCCGGGAAGAGGTACCGGACTCCTAGTGTTCATTTGGCAAGAATGCTTATTCCTGTCTTTCCACAGATTGGGTTAGATGTAAAGACCAAACATGTAGAAGACGCGACAGAAACAGTGGTGGTTACCGAACCAGTAGATGAAGAGGCTCAAATACAAGAAGAGGTGAGGCATTGTCAACTTGAATAACTTGAAAAAATTTTGATGTTCGTAAACAGCTTGAACGTGTTAACGAAGAACAACGAGCTCGCCGAAAGCGTGAACGAAAGCGTGCTAACGAGAAACGGCAGCGAGAGGTACAAAAGATGCAACTACGAATGGTTGCCCCTATGGATATCGGAATGGAATTCCAAGATCGAGCGTTGGGCGGTGGCGCAGATATCCATGATGTGTTCGATTTGGGAGAAGCGGAGAAGAAAGGTGTGAGGACAACCATTGAAAGTAACGAGGACGGTGAAGAGAGCGAGACGGAGTCCTCACAGGAGGAGGAAAAGGACGATGATGACGAAGAGGGGTTGGACTCAGAAGACGAGAAAGAGAGAAAGCTCGAAGGACTGGAGGCTGAGCTGGATGGCCTGTATGATAGCTACAGGACAAAGGTTGCGGAGAGGGATACCAAGTGGAGGGTCAAGGAAGCCAGGAGAAAGGACAAGGATAGGGACGAAAAGTGGGGAGGAATCGGTCAAGGGGATCAGAGCGAGGACTCTGGTTCAGACGAAGACGGAGAAGATGAACATGGTGGATGGGAAGATATGCAAGCCGCCAAGGAGCATGATGAAGAATCCGATTCAGAGGATGATGAATCGTCAGCGGATGAACATGAACAAGACTATGCTCCACCAACGAAACGCAGGAAAATCGCAGGCGGAGGTTCTGCCACCAGGAATCCAGTGAAAGATAAACCTTTGGTCACCAAACTCAATGGCCTCAACCCTCGCCCTTCCACCAGCAAAGCCGCACAAGTATGGTTCAGTCAAGATATTTTCAACGGAGTGGGTGATCTCTCTGACATGACGGATGACGAGCCAGAACACGACTCCAGCGATGGCGAAGCTAGTTCCGGAGATGCTATGGTGGAAGGAAGTGAAGATGACGACGACTTCGAAGTTGTTCCCCAGGAACAGGATGACGCTACCATGTGGGATGTTGAGGACGAAGATGCTGATGAGAAGAAACAGAGGCACATTAACGGTAGGGCGGATTCTTTCAGGAATCATGATTATCACTAATCATTTTCACCTAGATGTGGGACTTGTCACCGCAGAAGCCATAACCCTTGCTCAACAGCTAGTCAATCGTAAAACGACTAAAACCCATCTTATCAATGAAGGTTTCAACAAACATGCATTTGCCGATAAGGATGGCCTGCCTTCATGGTTTCTGGACGACGAAGCAAAATTTTATAAGCCCAATTTGCCTGTAACAAAGGAGGCCATAAGGATGCTCCGAGAAAAACAACGTGCACTGGACGCTCGACCCATCAAGAAGGTCGCCGAAGCAAAGGCTCGCAAGAAAATGAGGGCATTGAGGAGGATTGAAAAGGCCGTCAAGAAAGCGGAAGGAGTCAATGAGAGCGGAGAGATGACCGAAAAGCAGAAGGCTATTGAGGTCGAGAAGTTGATGAGGAAAGGTCTAGCAAGTGGGAAGACGAGGAAAAAGAATGACTTCAAAGTCATTGTAGCAGCAGGGAAGAACAAGGGTGTAAAGGGGCGACCGAAAGGTGTGAAGGGACGATATATGATGGTTGATGCTAGAGGAAAGAAAGAGGTATGAGAACAGCCGGATCACCAGAAAATGCAGTCAACTGATTACTTCGCAACCTGATACAGCTCCGAGCTATGAAACGCAAACAAAAAGAAAACAAGAAACGCAAACGATGAACCTCTCGGCTGTGAAGAAGTACTTATTATTCGGTGCTTGTCATGTGTCAGCTTTGAATCAATGTTGTGATCTCGGGCCACCTTCATTCTTGTGTGAAGATTACTCGACAGGTGCTGCGCTTTGCCTGATCTCGGGTAATATCTGGCCTTGCTCTATCCACCTCGTTTATCTTAAAAATTCACCTCGCCATGACAAATGTATGGATTGATGATCAGAAATTGAAGTGCACTTCGATTTGTCAGGTTCCGGAGAATTAGATCCATCAAAGAAACTATGTTCATATAAGCTCAAGTGTTGACGAATGAAGGCAATCAACAATAGTCTCGATCACTCGCTTGTTGAATAACGATTTCAATATCCCTTGAAATAAAGTCTCATTGGTTCATCAAAGACCACGATTTGACCATGGCATGCCTTGGGCAAAGCATCGAAGCGTTTTTCCATTGCTGTTCTTCATTAATACCAACACAAAAGAATCTGGGAGATGTTCAAGAATCCAAAGCTTGGATATAGAGCTTCATGAGTCCGTGTCCACAAGTTGAACAGGTGCAGGGTGCAGACCATACATGGGTGAGTTATGTCCGGATTAGTCATCATCAGGACCCCTTTTATCACTATCACCCCTTTGCTTTATCGCGATATCCTGCTACACTACTCTCCAAGTTAACAGGCCCCTAAGCCTTAAGCTCAGGCTTTTAAATACACATGCGCTCCAGGCATCTCTTGGGCTCAGCAAAGCTCCGGAAGTAATAACACTGAATGATATCAATACGTACGACAATCATTATCAAGGTAAGGTTCTGTTCGATAAACATGCATCAAGTCTATCGGGACCATTTAGTAAAGGAGAACAGCCAATAGCATCCTTCTCGAACACTTGTCCCAACTGCGAGCACATCGCACTGCAAACTCCTTGTCTTCATTGTTTTTACTTAGAGTTGAGCGGCATAGGGGCGTTTTGCGATTTAGGTCTCGATCTACTGTTAGGCCGTGCAAACTTTTGACCTCACCAGAACACTCCGCTTAGCCCCTGAACGCCCCCCGACCATCTATCTGAAATAGACTACCTTAGGGGCATGTTTCTTTGAATATTATAAAAATGCCCGCTCCATACGCGCATCCGGTTCAGGTGGTGTAAGTTCACCTTCTGCTTTTTCTTTAATCGATACTCGAGCTCCGAGTTCACCCATCAACCGCATGCTAGACGGAGTGGTGGTAAGTCGAATTAAACTGGTAACCGCCAATGAAGCTAAGATCTTTACTAGGGCATAGGATTTCTAACGCTCAGGTTGAACCGATGTATCCCACTACTCGCCCCCATGGACGCTGGCGCACCATGAGCATACGCTCAATGATGGAAAAGAAAGTAGAGCTCCCAAAGAAATCTGCTATAGCGGAACACAAAGGGATGGCTCAAAGGCAAGGTTATACAGCCTGTTGTTGGGGCAGTGCTCCTAATCATAGCCTATTCATATCCGTAGCTCTCCTGGAGCCTCTCAGCTCTCTCTATCATCCTCGCGGGCTTCTGAAAGTGCCAGCGATGCTTCCTCTGTGAGCACGGAGTCGGACGAGACAAGTTCGCATGCATCCTCGACCATCAAGAGTTCACCACGTGAGGCCGCCCGCCACATGATGGGTACGATAGTTGGCAGGATTCGCAGACTATCGACTCTCGATCCCTCTACCCTCACAAATGTCAAAAGGATGCCACCCAGTGTAGACGAAAAGGCGGCACAGACGATAAATAAGATACTTTACAGTGATTATCAGAACATCTGTCGTTTTCGTCGTGAACCCACCTTGTCTATTCAGCCTTCGCATCCCTCCCTTGGAAACATGATTCACTTTCCTACTTGTGACGATTCCGATATGTTCGATGTTCTTTCTGATTTCCCCTTGCCACCAACCCTTCGGAAATGGTGCTGATGATTGGTTTGAGTTCTTTATTACAATTCAGTAAATTATCTCATTATTTTCTTAGGTTTAGTGACAACTTACGTTTGTAACGCCTTATGCAGCCATCTATGCTATTGATTGATTTAGTCAGCTTTTTCAAGCTTCCTTACGTTGTTTCAACAAGGAAGGACCAGGATGATGCATAGGAACTCGCCAACATATCTTTCTTAACCAGCGAGTAGAACCTAACCTTTTTGGATCAAAAGGAGTATATTAACTGAGATCATAATCTAACATAAGCGAAACGAGGGGAGGATCAAGAATTTCGTCGGACAAGCTCATCACACTTGAATACAAAGTCCTTCCAGTTTTGATCTTTATCTGCTTCATGGCAGGTCATCTACAGGATAGTGCATTCAGTAGTGAGTCAAGCGATCAGTACAATAGCACATACTAAACGGGATGTTGTTGATGCATCACTGTCCATATCCGCGATTGTCTCAACCTGATTGATGACCATATCACTACCACTAGGCTCTGTAGATCTTTGGACCATCGAAGTAGTGTGAAGATAGAAATGTCGTCCTCGATACTGAATAATCTCCGGGATTGTCGGTTGAAGAGCATTATCTTGGTTGCTGTTGAGGAATCTGAATGAATGACCACCGTTAGCGACATTGTATAGACTTGATGTTTGCGCAGTGAAACTCACGTCTCTAGATTTGTCTTATATTCATTTAATGATTTCGGCAGCAGGAGCAGACGGTAATGATCAAAAACAGCAAATTGAAGATCGAAATGACTGGCGGAGTGTCATATTAGGAATCTCAAGATGCGGAAAAGAAATTGCTTACTGATCTGGCAAGCTCAGGTTAACGGATGTTTCATAACCTTCTTGAGCAGTAATGCCAACTTCGCTGAGTCCAGTTGCTGCCTCCTTAATCCCGTCTCCAGAGGCTGATGCTCCCTGAGAAGAGCCTTCTTCCGCTATAACGCGTGTCGGTGTATCCGCCGATTGCAATCCTGCTGGAGGGATTGTAATCTCCACAACTAGGCAATTTGACTCATGTTTCAGTTGGGGAGGTGGCAGTCGTGGTTCATTCAGATTCTCGTCGCCTGAGCGGGAGGTAAAACGTGGAGCCCCTCCAGGAATAGTTCTATAAACGAGTCTTTGTGCGCTGCCGTTTTGTCTGATTTCTGGGCATGTTTCCACCGGAATTGACGTACTGCAGGGCAACATATATCCGTAAATCTTGGTTCTGGGCAATCTTAGAGACGCTCTACCTTGGAAGAAAGTTGAATCTGTGCCTTTTCTCTGTCGCCCACTCTTGAACATGTCTGGTTTCGATCGGTCCTTGAAGGGGAGGTATCAACGTAAGTGAAACAGCCGAATCGTCAGATGGAACCAATATGTGACCAGTTCTAGAAGGGAGAATAGGATGTGAGCAATCATTATTCAAGTAGTAAGTCTAGCCACAAACCTTGCTGTGATTGAGCGAGTGAGGCCTTTTGACTTATTTAACGGCCATTTGTTGAGTATCTCTCGCAGGTGCTTTAGTGATTCGCTACAAGACTTAGCATCCACAATGAAGTAAGAAGATGTCCTAATGGCTCACGGAGTTATGGAGGGAGCTCCAACATGGGTGTTACTTGCCAGAAACCAATTGCCTATTTTCCTGATTCTGAACACCGAGGCGTCACCCTGTGTCCAGGAAGGGGTTTCAATCGGGAGGAAGGGGTACATGGCAATGGACGGTGAATCGGTTGGGGAATCTGATGAGGGAATTAGAAATCTTGTTTGAAATCGTTGCAATTCCTGTATTCATCGGATCAATCAATACGAGCGCATCCACTGGATGAACAAGGTCAAAGACCTACATCAAACGTTGCCCTCAATGCTAGCCTTCGTGCCTTTGCAACCTTTTCTGGACTATTAGTTGTTACTCGTAGCTTTGGGGGTAATGTGTCAGCAAGGAAACAAAGAAACACGAGAACAGCCCTACCATGCCATTGGCAAGTGTCTCAAAATAGGCGTCCGCAACTTTCGAAATCGATTGTCTCAGATCGGGCGACAGTCCTATTTTGAGCAAAGGCTGGAATGAAGCTGAGATAGAACTCTGGGAGGAGGTTAATCTCGGGTGGATAATTCTTGTAATCGTAACTCACTGATTTCAGCTTTTTCAGAAATTGGGCCACATTCTCTATATCTTTAGGAAATCCTCGAACGGAAAGTGCCAAGGGAGAGCGCCTGGGTGCTATTTGCACTTTGAAACGTTCCATGAGCTGATTCAGCTGACTCCCGTCTTCCAAAGGATCCCAGATTAATAAACGAAGGGAAACCTATAGTAAAGGACACGTACCTTTTCCAAGGAGAAGAAAGAGTTGACTTTGTGATATTGGTATGTCTATAGAATAGAGTCAATTACCTGCAGAAACACGGATGAAAATGTCTCTCACCCTTCATGGCGACCTCGGCTCCTTTCCTTTCCTTCGGTGGTGCCATGCCCCATGCATATTCCATTAGCTCCCGTATCGTCCTTTCCTTTGAAAGAGAGGATTGAAGTAATGGGTATAGTTGCGTCCCCAATTCTATGATCTGGGCTCGATCGAATGTCCTGTCGATAGATTTGTAGGTTCTTGAATAGATATCCCTATATTTGACCAAGTTCATCGGAACTGTTGAAGGGCGAAGTTTGATTAAGTCAAGCGTGGTTGGCTTGCTTGATATGGACTCAATTTCGCTAAGAAACTTGAGTGCATTGTTCTTTCGACGACCTTCATACTTGTCATGTCGCGGTTTAGTCTTTCTGGATCGCGTTTTCGGGGTAGGCGGGCTTGGAGTCGAGCTATGTGAAGAATCAACCGGATCTACTGGATTCAAAGCCTTTTCTTGAGGGGAATTTGTCGGAGTATCCACGACTGACGCTGTGGCCGGAGATGCATCCAATCCAGTGAAGGCAGTCTTGGATACGGAAGCAGCTGTTGAATGACACCTGGTGGGGCGTAGCTGGCAGGTTTGGATGAAGAGCGATGTTCTCCGAGAAAAGTGTGCCATCTATATGGGTATTATTGAGGATGACCTTAGGTGTGATTTCCAAATTTTGGGTGTAAGGTAGATAAATTGAGAATGGAAAAGGTAGTGTTCGATATTACCTAACTAGCAAAGCCAGTGCAATCGAACATCTACTTTGGACCCTTCTCACGCAAACTCCCACATTTTTCGATTCAGCGCTGGAATCCTCGAGGTTGCCAAGCTGCCAAAGGTATGTGCACACAAAAAACATACATTCACCAGCTGACATTAGCACTTAGGCCCTTTCATGCTAAGCCTGAGAGGGGCTTTGCCAGGATCAGCTTGTTACATCCGATCGTTACCACTGAGATGTACCAAGGACCTTCATTCTGCCAAATCACACACCATTACGACTGTCGCGTACGCTGCGTCGGCACCTCAAGATTCGAGCTTTAACTCTTCGCTGGAGTCATCTGTCGAAGCTGGGCCCTCTCATTCTAACCTATTCCACCACTTTCCGAGGAGTAATAACTCCGTTCCGATGCTCTGTCACAACCATGACGCACCTATTGAGCTTCCTCCATTGGATCCATCCGCGTTCAGAAGCGACTTCTGGAAGGAATTCAAGGTTCTACTTAACAGGAAGCGCTTGACGGAAATTGAGGACCTCCTGATTCATCATGGAAACTCAATACCTCCACGATTGCTGGGTTGTGCTTTGAACGAGCTCTCCAGGCGTGAAGCATGGCGTACTATCTTCAATGTCATAAACTCTGAAGAGCTTAGGGAGCATCTCCATCCCGTATTGCTCCGGAACAAATCGCTTAGGTCAAAGCAGCTCAAAAGGCATCTTCTTCGCCAGAAGAGATTGCGACTTCCACAGGACGGGCAGATTCTTCACCAGACATTGGCCAAGTATAAGAGGGCAGGGAATTTGGAGATGGCGTTTAGAGCTCAGGCTGAGGCAGTGGACTCCATGGATAACTCGCGGGGTGACAGGAGATCAATAGATGTCGCTCAAGTGTTTGAAGAACACAGGGACATACTACAGCAGAACAACATTGATGTTACTGCAGTAGCATTTGATCCCCTTCTATATCGAAGGGCTCTCATACTCCTCGAACTCGATTCCATCCTCACACCATATCCTTCCGTTTGCTACAACCTCAATTCTTCCGATTTATCCCATCGCATGTCCAGGCTTCGACAATCCATTCGCGCCTTACGTATCGAGAAGGATACCAGCCTTTCCATGAGGATAATAGAGGAACTTCTCCACAAGCGACTCTGGCATGAGGTGATTGAACATTTCAACCTCACTACGTCGTGGCAAACTCCTCTCACCCGGGAGAATTACGTCCATTTTATTGTCAAGTTGTTGCACTTCCAGGTCTGGGACTGTGCACTTCAACTCATCAACATCGGACGAAGGCAATGGAACAAAGATGCGTGGTTCATTGAACACCAGATCTTTTGTTTGATGATGATGGAAGATCTCGCCACTCTGAAGGACCTCCCCAAGGAGCTCTCTGCTGTTGGAAGAACACCAACAGGAGGCATTATCAACAACCTTGTTCGAGCGCACCTCCGGAACAATGATGTCGAGAGCGCCCGTTCAGTTCTGAAGGAGATGATAGAAAGTGGTCTTCCTGTGAGCGATGCTACAATGGAGGCTGTCATAGACGGCAGGCGGTATATGGGTTTGGATGTGGATCTAGCATTATGGATATCAAAGAAAGTGGAGGATCCGGAGTACATATTTCCGACCTCTCTGCTAGATTCCACGGTTCAACTCTATATCCAAGCTGGATATTATGCAATGGCACGAAGACTGGTTGCTCGATACGATTTACAGCATGACCCCATTTCCCCTTCTCCAATCTCCCCCTTTTCCGAACCGGAATCAATAGAACGACAGCGCCTTACAAAACCCAGCTCTCGTACCTGGCTCATCATAATGAACCTCGCCGTGAGGGAGAACGACTTGGCATGGGCTGTTTCCACATTCAATCGATACATAACGTCTGGCCATCGTTTAACGACATACATGGCGAATGCGTTAACCCGGGCCTATCTTAGAAGCGGAGATCTGATAACTGGATTCAGTCTCTTAGCTAGCCGGTGCCGCCATGACACCCTATATTCTTCAGACACCATGGAGCCAACCCTCACTCAACTTCAAACCGTGGTCCACGATCTTCAATCCCGTTTATCCCCAGCACCTTCCTCTCCTCCACTCTCCACTGATATCTCCAGTGCCAGATTGAACCCACATGCCTTCGCCGACTTCATTTCTGTTGTTTGCCGTCGTCCAGACAGCCGGGTTGTGCAACACACTCTCGAACTAGCAAAGCATCTGGGTCTCTGTCACAGCGCCTATCTTCTTAGTGCAGCTTTGAACATTGACAAGAAGGCGGCCAAGTATTGCTCTGCATTGATGCCAAAAGCTGGCCAGGCCATTGACCCGGAACTGGACAATGTCGATAGTTGGACGCTTCACAAGCTGATGGGGTCGAGCATCCGGAAGGAACGGGACATCATTCATAAGCGTGGTTGGCTTCATTCTTGGCGTGACTTGGTTTATCCTCCACCTGCTGACAGGTATTCTCCCTCAACCCGAACTTCTCAACTCTCGCAACACTCTCCTACTGCTGGTGTCATACCTTCAAGTCCGAAGTCGCTATCCACTCAATCGTCTCTTCACCTTGCTCGGTTATCCAAGTCTCTTCAGCGAAAGGGTATACTTCCTCGTCGCCCGTCTTTCGCTATGATGATTCAGAAGCAAGGCGTTCATCAGGGTGATATCAAGGGTGCATTGGTGACCTTCAGAGTAATGGTAGAAAGGGGAATCATCCCTGACAACTATCACTACGGAGCGCTAATGTACGCTTATGCGTGTCAAGGAAAGGTGGAGGATGCCGAGCGGGTCATGAGGGCTTACGAACAAGGCTTACTCCCTTCATCTAGTTCGTCGCTAGAGAAGTGGGAGATAATCGCACCTCCTCGCGATAAGGGCCATCCTGTGTTATGGGAGATCTTGATCTACGCTTATGGGAAAGTGCGCCAGCCAGAACTCTCACTGCTAGCGTACAACAGAATGGTTCGAGAAGGTGTTATGCCGACATCGTTTACTTTGGGCACATTGATCAAAGTAATGCTTGCGAATAGGGATATACGGCAGGCAAAGCAAATCTTGGTTGATAAATGGAGCACAGTTGGAGGGTCAGGAAACTTACTGCCCGCGGATGCGCAAAGGATGGAGTTTTGGGATTTATTCAAGAGGCTAAAGAGCCTGCAGCAGTCACAGTCCGGGAGGGTCAGTAGGAAGGCACGGATGGGTCATCGGGGATTAAGTCGCGAGGAAGC
>WSUA01000066.1:45502-56955 GCA_019633455.1 Tulasnella sp. 419
CCACGAATAGTATTTTTCTTTCATACAATCATACTAGCAAGGAAGGCGTACCTAAGTTATGATATGGAGAATTCCGACAGATGAATACAGGTTGGTAATCAATAGTCAACATAAAGGGCTGGAATGTAACAGAAGAACGAAAAGAAAATGGTCCTATAAGAGACATCTCAATAAGGGGCCAAATAGGAGAAACGTGTTACAATAACACGGTCATGACCTTGAATGGTCCTGTTTTGGGGTTTTAACTTTAGTCTGCCTGCTGAGACAAATGCTCATCCAATACTGCCCAGGCGTCTCTCACGCCTTCCGTCCTAACTTCCTTGATCCTATCCCTTCCACACCTCACGCCCACCTCTCCACTTTCCCCTACTGCGGGAGACTTGGTTCTCTCCGGAGTTAGACTACCCGGAGCTGGCTCAATCACGACCTTAGGTCCCGTACATTTTGTTCTCTTCGCCACGACATCGGCCAACAAATTCAAGTTGGTGAATGAACCTTGCTGAATTGCGGGATGCGTTTTCAAGGTAGCCCATGCGCTAGACGTGGGTATGGTTGTGGGTGGACCAGAGGGTGCAACATTTTGCGATGGTTGGAGGGTTCGAATTGAAGTGCGAGGGTGAACGCCACAGCCTTGTTTGCACTTTTCTGGATCTCCGCAACAGGATAGGGAAGGACCCGGGTGTGAGGAGGAAGTGTTCACAACAGTCTCTATTTCCACCCCTACTTCGACAAGGTTTCGGTCTCGACCTGGACATCCACTACACTTTCCATCAGCACAGGCGTCGCTCAGGGCAGTACAGAATGCACGCCCGAATGGATCGTCCTGACACGCCCCACAGTTACTCGGATCCCCAGAGCAAGAAGCAGTCGTTGAGGATGTAGTGGTTTTGATAATTGGGAACAGGGATTGAGATGTGGACGTGGTATTTTGCTTGCGTTTGCGAAGAGGGACGGGGGGTTGGTATTCTGGTAGATTGTCCAATATAGATTGAGGAGTAATTCGCGTTGGTTGTTTGGGAGAGACGACTTCTTCTGACGCCAAAGTTGTTGGTGCGGCGGCGTTTTTATTTGCTGTATTCATTGCCAATTCCCGACAGATACACGGTGTATCTTCCGAGCAGAACCCGCAATCCACGATCTGAATCTCGCCAGGTGGCTCCAAGATCGATGATGATTTGTCGATAATTCGTGGGGCAGTCGTGCGGGAGTGTGGGTGCAGGAATTTGGAGGATGATGAGGACGCAGTAGCATCACGATTCAGTCTTAGAATCTCTGTAACTGAAGCTGAGTTTTGAGGTGAGGAGATGGAGTTAGGAGATGATGCCATAGATGAAGAGGACGGTGTGGTGGCGGTAGTTGAGCTAGGCGTGCTAGCAGATCCGGTTGATGCGGATGATAGTATTACCGAAGGTGAGTTTGCTGATGATGAGCTGCTGCTAATCAGAGAAGGATTAACAGTTGGTGATGGAGCATAGGAGAATGAAGTCCTGATGCGCTTTCGAGATGATCCGATGTCGTCTGCACTCCCACTTGGAGCGCTCGCTGTAGTCGCTCTCTTCCTCGCTGCGACATTCCCACTGAGATCAATATCCATGGCTTCTGTCTTGACTTTTCCACCCTCTTTCTCGGCTTTGAGTCGGGCAATCTCCTCCTTCAAGGCCGCATTTTCCTTTCTCAACAAATCATTCTCCTCCTTCAATCTCTTGCCCAATGATTGTAGTTGAACATGCTTCTCTGTTTCTCCTTGTTCATATTGCTGTATGCGAGCTTGAAGAGTTGCTAGTTGATCCTGCTTTCGCTCTCGGAAGGCACGTTGCGCCGCCCTATGACAACGCAGTACACATCAGTATAACTACTTGATGGTGCCATGGTCACTTACCTGTTCTTGTTCTTGCTGGACTACAATGAGGAATGGATGCAACGTGTGAGGGTCATGGGATAGGGAGAAATCGGAGTATTTTACCTCATCAGTTTCGCCCTCTCCTCCACTCTCCTCAACGACGGGTTTTTTAGGTTTACGACCGGGCTAAACTGATATTAGCATAAATTTAAGAGAGTATAAAGACTTGTAAGTCACCTTTGGCCTCGGTGGAATTACCCAATTCTTCGATGCTGGGAAAACAAGTGGTCAAAATGGCAAAGTCACCTGCGCCGAAAATTGCAACCTACGTTGAGCATACAGTGTCGATGCATTCGATGACGGTGGTTGTACAGATGACATGGATTGATCGTCAATCCACCGCGCGATGCCGGCCGGTCAAAATATCAACGGGCACAGCGATCCGAAAGAGGTGGAAAAAGGTGGGAAAGCAAAAGGGCAAAGTGGAACCATCTTATCTCTCGTTATCTAGGGGGCCACGCTTTAATTCCGGACATAAACGGCAACCCTTTGTAACAGGCTTTTGACTCGATAAAGTTGATAAGGAGGCGTCAGATGTTGTTATATTTACTTCGGTACAGATCATTAGCAACCCTTCTACGATTCCAATACTTCGATAGTTTCTTCCAAAACCTCTTCTATCCATTCTTCAATCTCCTCTCTTACTTCTTCCTCTTTCTCTTTGCCTTTCTTAGATGCACCGCTTGAGGCCACTTCGGATTTAATCCTTGCTCTCCAAGCGTTCCACTCATCCACCAATCTCTTTCGGTGAGCGACTAGCTCCTTGCTGGCGCTACTCTCCTCCGCAGCATCTTCCTCATCAAAGACCCTACTGTACTCTTTGAGGTTCTTTCGAATTGCCTTTTGCTGTTCCTTGGAGAGTAGGGTACGAGGACGAGGGCGCCATAAGAACTGCTTGAACCGGTCTAAAATATGTTTTTGTAGCTCTTGTCCGCGGAAGTCCCAGATGTAATAACCATTTTCCAGCTAGAAAGATAGCAAAAATGAGTTCAATCATCGTCAGGAGTAATGAGATGTAACCGCCTCACCGAATGTCTCCAGGCGCTTGCAGAAGTCGCCACAAATCGTCCACTAGGGTCCCATTCTATATCCGTCACTCCATAGTGCTCGGTCGTTGCGAGTAACTGAACACCGGTGCCCCAATCCTCTTTATTGGCTGCAGCCCTGGATGTTGCATCCTTCCGGTCGTCTGACAGGAAATCTAAATCCCAGAACTCTAAATCGAACTTTGACGATGATCCAACTGTGACCAGCACTACATGTCTTCCTTTTGGAGACCACCGAATGGTATTCGAGGTTTTATTGTTCAGTGTTTCTATAAAAGTAAGATACTCGAGTTAGTAATTTTGCAATGGAAAGGGATAGTTAATAACCTAACTCACTTAGAAGCCTAAAGTCACCCTTTCCAGCTCTATCCAACTGGTAAAAGACAACTTCAGTTTTGATTGTGATTCCAGGCCCAACATTACCCAGATTAGGGTCGCTGCTTGTCACGATTGCAAAGCGTTCTCCCTTAGGCTCCCATGCAAAATCAGTGACAGTATCTATTCTTTGGAGTGAGAAGCTGGATCATAAAAGGGCAAGCATTTGCATACCTTTGAGCTCAATGACTTCGACGGGGAAATCTTTCTCCCTCAGACGGAAAATTTCCAGATTGCAGAATATGGACTTCTTAGTCTTGGTATGGCGATCCACTTTGACGCAGAGATAGTCTCCTTGATTCTGCCAATGAAGTTTACACTACCAAAGTATGTGGAATAAGCGCATAGTCCAACAGAAATCACAAAGCCACTCACATCAGAGACGTTGAACAAGTTCTTAACCCTCAGCACCGTTCGACTTGGGAAGCCGAGCAAGGTTACTCGAGCGGGTTGGTTACTGATTTCAGGGGTCCAGTAAGCCATCACGCTTTCCTTCTCTTTAGCTGCTCCTCCCTTCTTTGCCTTCTCCTTTGCAGCATCGTCATGGTCCTTGTCGCCCAATGGACACCATTCGAAATCCATTACACCGTCCACTTTGTGACTCTTCTTGCCCAGCAGGCCCATTCCTGGCAGCTCATACACGCTAATCTGCTGGCCCACTGTAACCCTCGCAGCGTATCTATCATCAGGGGACCACTTCATCGCGGGCCATGGCATGGTCTTCTTTTGTGCTGGTGCCCCATCAGCAGTCGGCAGGGCCTCGGGTACTGCAGGGAAAGTTCTAAGCAATCTTCCAGTCTTGACATCCCAGACAGCTAGGTTGTTTCCTTCGTCCTCCTCTGTGAACTGAGATCCAGGGGTACCGAGTACAATGGCCTCTTGGGACCATGTCACCAGGTAGTTTTCGTTGGGACTGAAGTCAATGAGTTTCACTAGAGGATGCGCAAACCGCCCAAGATCACTCCATGATTCTCCACCCCATAATTTGATACCTGGACGGTGAATAGACGCTAAGTAGGTTCCGAGAGGAGACCAGGCTGTAAAGAGGTCGGTCCAGTTCTGTTTCAGAGTGGTCAGCTTCAACCGACTTATCAAGTAAGTGGCAGGACGAAGAGCTCACCCTACGTTCGACCACCACATCGGACGTGGTCTTGGAGTGCCAGTGTATAGCGACGTCATCTTGTCGGTAAGTTAAAAATTGATCACGTCCTTGGGGATCACCTAGCCACCATCGAAGATGTTCCTGTTGGGGACGGGTAAGTGGGAAATTAGATTAATGGTGTTCCCAGTTAAACCTAAACTCACTTTAGGTTTAAATTCTGGGATCTTAGGTTCAACGTAGGTTTCGTTCAGGTTGACGAACTTTTCGATGTCGGTAAACCAATTGATGGCAAAGGTATGTTTTGCGTCAAACGGAAAACCATTCATAGTAGCTAAAGCATGAGTTGCTTCATCACGCGATGCAAATTCAGCGAAGATGTATCTGTGATTATGATATCATTTTAGGTTGGACTGAGTAATCGTCTTACAAGTAGCTCACCCCTTGGACTTTCCAGCACTATCATCCCAGCAAACATGTAACCCTCCCTCCTTAACCGGGCAGCCTTTTTGCGCAAATCTCTTATGTATAGCGGTAACAAGTCGATCCTTCTTTGCTGCATCGACGATCGGTATATTGTCAATCACGAGGACAGAGTCAAATCCATCTTCATACGGGATCTCGTATTTGGCTTCGATATCTGAATAATCAATTCCCTCATCGTCTGGGAATTTAGATGAAGATGATGACGCTACTGGAACAGGTTCAGGCATTTTGGGGGTTCCTTTGATTAGTTGATGATATGCGGCTGAAGGGTTAATCCACAACAGTTTTATTGCTGTCACGTGAAGATAACCTTAAGACTCCGCACCTACATTTGGGAATACCTATGTTCAGCATTTTTGACTCAAAGTTGTTGGGGCGGCCGGATGTTCTATCCGATTGGCCGGCTATAGCCATGAAGAATATGTCGGCCGCTGCCGCTCTGACACCTCATATGTGGGAAGCTTAAAAGGCTTCAAATAGGCCGCTTTGTACATGGAATTAACGTCATTCCCAAGATGAACGCCCTCTATTATACTAGTGTATGCGCTCAGCATTAATGGTCTTTTACTCGGTAATGAAACTGAAACGCTCTTCATCTTTAGCCCGGCGAGTTCACAGTCAAGCAAGTCCCTATTCCGGAGTGCGGAGATGACGAGGTGTTGCTGAAGGTCACAATATGTGGTGAGACCTTGTTACATCTCCTGAACGACTACTTGGAGTAGCGACTCACACAAGCATTAGGAATGTGTGGCACGGACACTCATATTCATAATGGAGAGTTCATTGCACAGTTCCCGGTAAGCTGATTGTAATCTTGGCGTCGTATGCAGCCGTCATTCACCCAGAAAAATAGTTAATTCCAGGTCATGAAGTTGTTGGAACAATTGCCAAGGTTGGAAAGAACGTGACTGGTTTCACGGAAGGTGATCGTTGTGTTGCAGATAATACCGGTATCGTACGTCCAGTCCTTTTGGTTGTGAGGTGCACAGCTGACAGCACGGACGTCTCTCTCGTATCAGTGTGGAAGCTGTTTCTACTGTCGAAGAGGTCAAGGTCTCTACTGCGAAAGCTTCAAGTCAAAGGGCGTTACCATGAACGGAGGATTCGCAGAATATTGCACATTGTAGGTGGAATGCCAAGATGATCTGCCCGTAATTTACTCATGTTTTTCATGCTAGCCCTTTCGGAAATGTTTAGTAAGGATACCTTTCCCCCTTTCTCAAAACTTTGCTTCATATTTGGCCTTTAGTAAGATCCGGAATATGACCGATGAAGCTGCTACATTGGTTGAACCAAGTAAGCCTCGTGAAACCTTCCAGTTGGATCATGGCTCAAAAGCTTTGGGGTTTGCAAGCGTCGTGCGCCATCCATGGCATGGATAGACTCAACCTGCCCGTCGGGTCCGATGTCCTCTTGATAGGTAAAGCCTTCTACCGCGTTACAATTTACGCAGCTCATATCTAATTACCATCCTTCCGGTTTCAGGCGGTGGACCTACTGGGCTCATGCTTGTACAGCTGCTCAGACTAAATGGGGCAGGACGAATTGTCATGGCCGGAAATAAGGGCACTAAAATGGATCTAGCGAAGAGTTTGAATGTCGCGGACGAGTACATCGAGTTGGATAGAAGTAATCCCGAGAAGCAATGGGAACAACTCAAAGCCGATAACCCTTATGGCTTCGATGCAGTTGTAAGAAAGAATTTTTGTTCAATCAGCATGGTGCTGATAGAGCCTTCTAGATTGAAGCCACTGGAAATGAAGCTGTCATCGACCGATCTATTCAATACGTACGAAGGGGCGGAAAGCTCCTTGTCTATGGTGTATATTCTAACGAGGACAGGTCTGTATTTCCATATTCAATGACTGGCTTGCACTCACTCTGTTGGCTGATTCAGAGTCCACTGGTCGCCAGCTCAAATTTTTAAAGATGAAATCGAGGTCAGCTGACACCTTAGCCGCGGGGTACTTGTATCTTACTCCTTGCCTCCATGAGATCATTGGGTCCTTCGCGCAAGTGTACTGTTTTCCTCGGGCAGTAGCATACTTGGACAGTGGAAAACTCAAAACGGATGGTTTAGTACGCTTATTCTCACTACCCTGCCCTGATCTCCGAGCTAATCACATTGTCCCTTGAACCAGGTTACTCATAGTTTTGGGATAAATGAGTGGCAGAAGGCTATGGATACTATGGCATCTCGACAAGCTATTAAAATATCCATAAAGCCCGCATAAATCATAAAGGGATCTTGAGTATCGGTTTCGCAAAGCTGTCGAATTGTCATCGTCTTGTAACCATAGAAGTAGATCGTGCCACTTTTGAATAGATATTATCAGAAAAGATCCGCGTCATGTGATCCCACCACCGGAGCATAGCACCAAATAACAGGGTTCACACTGTCTACAAAATTTCAGACCAACGTTTCGGCTTTGCTTTTTGGTTTCATACCCCTCAAACTCTCTCAGCAACGAAGCAGCGGATTCAAAGCGACCCAAAAAGCTTGGTGTTCGCCAATTAATTGTCCTTACTCGATCTTGATCTTGGTCTATCTATGGATCACCACGATGTGCAATCGCCATTAGAAGGTGCAGAAAACCATGGCATTCGTGGACTAAAGGACATTGCGTTTGGCAGCGTGCGTACTCTTGATCATCCCTAGTATCCATAAATCATATCAATGCTTACAAGACTACCTATTAGATTGCCGGAATGGTGTCCAAAGTATTCGAACATCCTTTCGACCTTTGTAAGGTTCGATTGCAGGCACAAGTCCTAGATGAAGTTAGTCGGTTCAACGGCCCGATAGATTGTCTTCATCAAACATGGAAGTATGAGGGGATACGTGGGCTCTATCGGGTGCGTATATGCATTAATGTTTTGCCAACACCATCACTCACTTATCCCTAGGGTTTACCTTTTCCGGTGGTGGGGGCGATGTTTGAGAATGCATCGTTGTTTCTAGTGTACAATCAACTCCAAAGCCTGATCCGGAAGACATCTGGCGTTACAGACTTGAATCTGTACCAGAAAGCCATTGCTGCCGGTGGTGGTGGCATGGTGGCCAGCTTCTTCCTGTAAGGCTTTACGTCAAAACTTTTTATGGGTATTGGCTCAATATTCCCTACAGCACCCCATTGGAGCTCATCAAATGCAAAATGCAGGTCCAAATGATGGCAGCAGAAGCAGCCCGCCTCGCCTCGTCACCCACCGCAGGTGCAGCATTAAGAACTCCCATTGACCCAAGAAGCCTGGAAGGGCCTGTCGGTATTTTCCGCAATGTCCTTCGCGAAACTGGGTTCCGTGGTCTGTGGCTTGGGCACACAGGGACGCTGCTGAGGGAAGGAGGGGGTGCAATGGCATGGTTCACGACAAAGGAGTTCGTTGCAAACCGTCTGGCTATGCACCGAGCTACGTCCATGGGCAAGGACCCATCTGAAGTAACAGTCAAGGACCTTCGAATGTGGGAATCGGCTGTTGCAGGAGCCTGCGCTGGAGTTGCGTACAATATTGCCCTTTTCCCAGCAGATTCGGTCAAGAGTGCCATGCAGACAGAAGAGGAAATGCGACCTCTACGACTAAAAGCTGGAGAACCTCTACCCCCAAAGTCCACTTTCTTCGGGACATTCAAGGCTCTCTACAAGGCAAGAGGGCTACGAGGGCTGTATGCAGGATGTGGGGTGACGGTCGCCCGCTCTATGCCAAGCAGCGCTATGATCTTCGTAATTTATGATACATTGGACCGTCATTTTGGATGAAGGATAAGGTTTGCTGACTCAAATTTTACTCAACCCAATAGATTCACGACGCATGTTCAGTGTCGTCTTCGAACTATGATAACAAACCATGTCATCCATGTTGCATTCATTAATGTACAGCCATTTAACATATAGAAGGGCGCCCAATCTTACAGCTATACATAGATACCACCTATATACATGCCACGCGTCGTGTTTAGCATATCGCTCTCTCTTCAAGCGGATAGTAGAATGGAATTCAATGTCATAGATTAATCAATCTCTAATCAATTTTTGTTCGAATGTCTCTCCAATCCTTCAAAGACAATCCCCGTGAAGATACCATTTCTGGGAGTGTAACATGACGGTCCTCGAGAAGAGCGATGTCACCTGGTGTCCATGACAGGAATTGCATTCAGTGCATTAGTTGTTCGCGTTCGGTGATCCAGATGATCGGCGAGAAACAGGTGGTTTATCTCCATTAGCTTCATTAGGAGTGTCGTTGGACTTTCTTCGTTCGCTTGAATTGGCTGCTGCGCCATCGCTACCATCGGCGCTCGGCCTCCTAGGCTGCTGCGGAGATGTCGCTTCTGTTGCCATATTGGTTGCCGCAGGTGCTGAAGTGGTTGGATTGGTGCCTTGGGATTGACTGGGGCGAGGGAAATTGGATTGGTTCATGAAAAGTCCCCGTGGCGGAGGATGCGCTGCCATAGATGGGTTTCGGGGATGGATAGCAGTATTTGGACCTGTCAGCCTCCCCATTCCAGTAGGTCGTTGGTCGGAGACTGGTGGACGCGGCATTGGAGGAGCCTGTTGACGAGGGAGATGACCAGTAGATCCATTTCTATTTGTGTACACGGGAGGGGTGTAAGGGGTTTGGTAATGATGAGGGTAATAGGACTCGTGGTCAAACTCCAATGGTATGTGGGTGGGAGAGCCGTTTTCGATCGCGTCAATTTCTTTGGATAGTGCAGCCAATTGTTCTTCAAGCTCTGGTAGCACTTCTTTATTGAACTTGTCCCTTTTGGCATTGAACTTGTCGATTCGATTATTGAGCGAAGCCAGTTCTGCTTCAAGTTCCGTGCTTTTCTTCTTATCAGCTTTGAGAGCCTCTTCTGTCTCAATTTCGGAGCGTTCCGCTTCCTCCTTTGCTCTTTCATGTTCTTCATGAACTCGCTGTAGGTTCAGTTCTAGGTCTGGTATTGAAGCCTCGACAGCAGCAGCTTCTGCTTCAGCCTCTTCCGCACCAGCATGGAGTCTCTTGATCGATTCTTGAAGTGCGAGCACCTTTTGACGGTTTCGTTGCTCCGCTGATGCATTCTTGTCCGCAGTCCGTTTCAATGCCTCCATCTCTGACCGTAGACCTGCATCAGTACGCTGCGCTTCTTTTCGCGCAAACTTCAGCTGGCCAACTAGCGCATCCCGTTGTTCATTACTACCGGCTAGAGTTCGTCGAAGTTGAGCTGCGCGCTCTTCTACTGTTATCAAACGGGGTGGCGGTGGACTGGGTGGTCGACGAGGTGAAGAAGGTGGAGTAGTTTCCGGAGTGGCGGTTTGAAGAGGAACAGGTGCAACAATCTGCTCATGATCAGATTCGTCGTTACTGGCGACTACATCTATTGAAAAGCCAGTCAGGAAGATGTTGTCATGAACAAGGCTTCACTTACCTGCTTCCGGTGCACTTGTGACAATAGTACTGTGTATGATATCCTCGCCAGATACGACACCCAGCTCAATCTCATATTCACTAGATGGCAGGAGACCATACAGGGTAACAACTGCATCTTCTTCAGCTTCCTCACTATGAAGGAGGACCTTCTCCCAAGGATCCGAGTTGACCTTCACTCGAAGTCCCTTTCCAAGAATATCCGCGATACCTTGTTTTGATGTCTCGGAACTGAGATCTCCTATGGTTTCAAGATCTGGTACGTCGTCACCTAAAGACTCCTCATGTCCCTGATTCAAACGTTTCAAGAACGTGGTGTCTAGAGACGTGCTGATGGTGAACGTAGCAGAGACGGACGTGATTTCACAAGTTCGTAAGAGTAATCTTGGGGTGTATGGTCGAATAGAATTCCATCCCGAGTCGGGAGGAGGGGATGCGGGTCTTGGGCACATGATGAGGAGATGGCTGGATCCTTTGCCTACACTAAACAATGTTTTGGATGAATTGATCGTGACAACGTGTGACAGCTCCCTCAAAATTCTCCCACAGTTGGATTGTCGACGGTCACCCCAAAAAACTCTACACCAAAAAGCTCATATAGCCATGTCATTCGTCCAACGCGTTTCCCGAGCAAGTCTTCCACGGGGACCTCTACGAACATTCTCAGCGAGGGCTTACGCTACACAACCCGCTCAAGACAAGGGAAAACAATCGAAAGGTACACTAAATTCAGCTAATCATGCGTTACTCTCTAACAATCTAATAACGATAGAATCCACTACCGACTCCACAACCAGTATACCTAAATCCTCATGCTTAGAAGGGACTGTACTTGAAGGTCTTACCTATCTTAAGAGTCAACCTCCTGTGGTAGCCCGCCCCGATTCTGAATATCCTGCTTGGTTGTGGACACTGCTGAAACCCAAAGCACCCATACCGAAATCTCAAGATATGCCAACTTTGGATGGTAGCAAGGAGACAAAGAAGGTGCTAAGGCGGATCAATCGGAAGTCTATCCGGGACACCAACTTCAACAAAGCAAACTAGATGGGCTGTCGGGATATAGGTTGTCAATGAGAAGGGAGTTTCAGACAGTAGCTGGAATATGCCATTCGGGGTTGAATCCGCCAATCTACCAGATGTTTCA
>WSUA01000660.1:0-12148 GCA_019633455.1 Tulasnella sp. 419
ATTGTCTCCAACCAGAATACCACCTTTGCGCGTGGATATGTCCGACAGAGTGAGTGAGAGAGCTTATATGAAAGCGATAATGCACTAACGTGCGCGTCGTGTAGCTGGGTGGAAACAAGGGGTCTATGATAAATGTACAGTCCACAGCATCTCAACCCAGGGATGATCGACGCAAAAGAGATCGGGTTGACGAGGAAATTATCCCCCAAGACGTCGGGAGTACAAAGAAGCCCAAGAGTAGCCACCTCTCCAATCCCCAACTTCAAACCGGACAACAAGCAAATCCGCTTCCCCCACAACTTGACCCCAAAATCAGTTACACCGTTCCCGTTGTAAGCTGTCAACCAGTAGTGTCCAAAGTAGTTGACCGCAAAGAGGCGCTCTTACAATGGCAAAAAATCATATGGCAAATATACGATTGCATGAGAGCACTCAACGCTCTTTCATTATTCGTAAGCTCGGATTGGATAAGCACGTGGCAATCATATTTATCAATTCGAACCAGAAATTGCTTGTTTCAATACTCGAGGAAAGGGTCACTGAAGCACCATACCTGAAGTTTGCTGACGTTGGCAACGCAGACCTCGACATCACTGTGAGGATTTATGATTATAGGAAGGCTAGCCACTTTATTGACACATGCTTAATAACCGTTAGTTTGTTGAAAAAGCCGAGAAGTGGGGTAGGGATGCCCTTACATTCAGCTGGGAGGGAAAACCCGATGGCATCCACACCGTGCAGAGATTCCTCAACATGCTGGATAGGATAAAGATCAAAGGCGGGATTATCGACCCTTGAACCAGTGTCCTCTCATGTCTTGCTTTGCATTTACACACAGAGCGTGACTCGGGAAATGCGATTGACCTGTAGCAGAGTCCTGCTATATTAGTGTGATATAGTAATTATGATTCTCATTATAATTCACATCCCAATACACCATTGCGCTATCACCGTAGTAGAGGCATGTGCCCTGGCTGTGGCTATATGTTTCCTACTTAAGTCTGTAGCATCGGATAAGGAACGCCATAACTTTTTTGTAGCGATAGGCTCTGGTATGGTTCATGTCTTGAATACCCTCTATAGATCATCTAGGGCAAAATCACTTATTCAGCAAGCAATTATACAGTGACGCAATATATTGAATGGATTACCAACGAGGAACCTCGATCAATCTAGATCGAAGATAACGAGTGCTGATTAGCAAACACAGCTTCTCGAGCTACACGTGAGGACTTCGAATCCAAAAGATATGGCATTTTTTTGGTGTCAGGTAAGATTAAGTTGTGTGCGTTGTCGGAACCTGTCTGTGGGATCCATTTTCTCCAGTTTGAAACGAGCATAGGCAACCGCTATTAAGGATCCGGAAGAACGCAAAACGGTCTGTATAATTACGAATGGTAGTCCTTGTTGCACTATACCAAATGTCATTCTTGATCAACATGCCGACTAAGACGATTGGGCGGAGAGGTCAAGGGAAACAGTTGTTCGTTTTCCGAGCGGAGTGAGGAATTAGTGCTTCATGTGACATGAGCTCGTCTGAGGTAGTGTTACCGCCAGCCAGCTCAGAGCCAGCTCGTATGACAGCATAATTCAGTCAAAAATATTTGCACGACATGTCTGAAACAGCATTTAAGTCAATATATAAATGACCTCAATTCCCAAATGTGACCTCTTCTAGGACATCCTCATATAGCTGGTAGCAGATTTATGAAGAGTTGAGAATTGTAAGGCGTGATCTGATCATTGAGTGAGGTTGACCCGGCAATCCAGAGGCTCGAGTTGGCGGAGGTGTTCATGACAGGTGGACGAGTCAAGGGACAAGTTGTCGAGGTTGGATATATGAACAGAGTTGATCCGGGTGTTTGGGAACAAGCCTTTGTGGTCAGATTCAGATTTGGGGTCATCTAACTTTGAGGTTTGATTATAGAAATCATAGGACTGCTGCTGAGTCATGCTGAAAGGAAGGTGGGACTCGGAGGGTGTTAAATGTTTGAAGAAAATGACCATTTCACCTGCTGAGGATGACTGAGCCTGCGCACAGCTTATTTACACAGTTAAACATACGGTCCCTTCGTCGTAGACCCCCATTGACCCTCGCAGCTCTATCCGTAAAGCTCGCCAGCTCGGAGCCGCATAAACCCTAGGCGAGAGACTCTCTCATAAATATGGTATCAGATCGTCAAATGCATGCTTCCTCTTGTTTGATGAAATATACTACTCACAAACACTGTTTTAAAGATTTTAACCTCAATGCCTCAATCGGCCGTCGCAGTTCGGAAGCGGTGTTCCTATTGCTGGGGCCTATCACTCTTACATACTAATCTCAGACAACTTTACGTTCTAAATCGGGAACTGGTCGTAGTTGTGTCATTAACACACTGAAGGCCTTTAGTCTGGGGTCGTTGATGAAAGATTGGTTCTATCTATAGCTGGTCGATCATCACCTGATGTTGCAGATACGTTTTGACATCCGGAAATGTTTTAATATTCGCAATCCAATGGTTGGTAGTGCAGGTTTAATATACTGTAGATAATAGAAAAACAAATACTAACGCCACTGTTACTAACATGGAAGGGAGGATTTGAAGAGGTATCAAGTGGTGGAGTCAGATATAACCAAAATGGGTGTTTTGGCTTTATTGTCTTAGGGACAGCTTGGTTACTATGAATTTGTTGGCGTTATTATTGGCATGGCCAAGAGTCCCTGGATTACATACCTGCCCCAACCCAAGACATCAAATAATGTGGAGCTGGAAGCGCGGCTAGATGTTAGCTTACTCAATGTGACTTTTTTGTTGCTCATTACAAATTTACCGATGAACCGGTATCTCCGAACGCTTGAAATAGAATCCATAATCGAGGACGGTTGTTTCCTTTTAGACCGCCACATGGCCGCTTTGTGTATCTTCCTTAGCTGCTGAGCACACAAAGTGCTGACTCTTCATTGTCAGTATCATCTTCTGACTCATCTAATTGTTTGTAATCGCAATCTTTTCAAGTTGACGGGATATTGGGGTGCCATGCCAGAGTGAGTTTTTCGCGTCGACGTCGTAAGAGTAGAACGTCGGGTTTGCGAACCTAGGATAGCCTGGAGATAGCAACTTCGGTGGAAGGAAGAAGTCACAAAAGTAGTCGGTAGCTACAATAATATCGGCGACAACGACGTGGTGACGCGTCGTAGTCGGTTGACTGAAACAAGATACAAGCTTAGACAAACGACAAATAATCTACTCGGCTGACTAATTATAACGCAAACCTGCTTGACCCGCCCTTGTCTCAAGCAGGCAAGGACGCCGCTCTGGAAGCGAGCAGATTTCATTTTTATGCACCCCGGAGGAGGTCGAGAAAGAGAAATGCAGTAGCTCGAATCTCTCGACCTCCTTCTCAACCGGGAGATGCATGCCGAGCGATCGCTCCCGGGGTCCTGGAAAGAAATTTTGATAGCCAACAGCCCGAGAAAAATTTTAGTAGGGCTGTTGCATGGATGTAAGTTGCGTAAAGCAAGCCAGTAACTATGACATCTTCAGGCGAATGGTCGAAGCATGTAATAAATGGCTCGATGAAGATACGATATAACCATTCTTCCAAGAAAACACTCGGTCTCAACTCAGGACTTCTCTTTCTCTTAACTCAAGCATCCGAACATGGCCCCAATCCACAAATTCCTTTCTCAGGTCCTGTGCTCAGTCATTTTGGCTGTCATTTTACTTCAAGCCTCCATAAATGCCAAGACTTGCACGCTATGGCCTCGCATCGACGAGGATAACTGGTATGCTCGTAGTCCAGTCCCCGAGGTATCTTGGGCTATGGCTGGTTTAGGGAGCGTCTGCGAGGTAAGCAAGCCACATTTAGCACATCAAGTGAAGGCACGAAGGAACTGAAAATTGGCTCTGGCTCAGTATACTCAAGAAAATCCGTACGCTCAAAAATGAGGGATTCATCATTAACGCTCTGCCCGTAACTGCCGTTATTGGTTTGTGAGTTATATCTGCAGGCTGGGATGAAGAATCTATACTAATTGTAAACTTTAGGCAAGTTTTCCCATGAACTCGCCAGCGGGGACGAGAAATGCCCAATTAGTTGCAACGCATCTACCCCAAGAAGTGACGTTGGTTTGAATAGACACGACGCAGGCTATCTAGAAATAAGATCCTTAGTATAGCGGTTTGGATATTCATTGACAAATGTTTAGGATTTGAATAGAACCCAGTTCTCGATATTCATTGTATCATTACTGAATTGTCAACTAGATCGAGTTATAACTTTTAATTATCGTCGCCGCCACACTGATAAATTCCAGCCCAATGTCGCAAAGCTGAATTTCCGTTCACCAATGCCATTCTCACCAGTGATCAATGGAGGGGGCTTCTTTTCTATACAAGTGTATTTGATTACATTCAGAGACAACGGATGTTAATCACATGTTACGTAAATTGAGAAGACGACGTTCTTCACGACGCTGAGGAGTAGATCAAAGATGCCTTAGGCTTGTGAAGAGATTGAGAGATATTGAGGAAGGTTTCCGCAAGTCGGATCTATGGTTCATAACATACACCCTGAGCATTTCTCCTCATTCACATAATAATCATGAACTCACGCTATCAATTGCGTCTGTATGTCCACATGGAGGAACCTGGGTAAGAGGATCTCTGGGTGCGTTCTTAGCTACCTGCTCCGCTATTGTTACCATCCTGCGAAGTGACTGAGACCACTGATTGGCTGCAAACGAGACAGTATGGAACGAGAGTGCCTTTCTGTGCGTGGAATATATTTAGTACCGCTTGAGGTTCTCCATTGTGAAGACTCACCCAAGAGCAACCGCTCGATTACAAATATCATAGACAACCGAGTCTGAAACTTGGCACTGGCCATCTGACAAGAAAATGAGAACGGGAGCGCTAAAAATGGTAATGTTAGCCTCGTTGCTTCCCACTGAGTGTATTAAGCTGACCGATCGGTGGCCCAGTTGTTTTCCATTGTAGTCTGTGCAAACTTCAAAGCGCCATCAAAATGTGTCCCACCATTAGGTCTGATACCTGCTACTCGGTTCAATAGTGCATCGGGGTTGCTAGAAAAGTCATTACTAAGTACGGCCTGAAAGACCAGTTGTTAGTCAGCAGCGACAACACGCAATCTTCAAACCTGAAAGCTACCTCAGATGCAGTGTTGAATACAATGACCGAGTATGCATCTCTCCTTGTACCATTGTTTGTATACCGAGAAAGCCAAAATCCGTGCAGTGCTGAGAGAACAGCACCAAATCGGTTGTTATTGTTAGGGACGATTGTCCTGGCACTTGGCGCATTCGCAAGAGGCTGCCTATCCGTACTACCCATTGAACCTGATCGATCGAGAACAAATATCCTGAAATAAATTTGATCAAATTATCGAATAATGTCATAAGTCAGGCTGCTTACACATGGAATGCCTGATTCATAGTATTTGGATTCACACAGCTGAAGGCATGTCCATCTCCTGAAACGTACCCATTCCCAGCACCAGTCCAGTCTGGAGGTTGAGGTGGATGAAATATAGGGAGTGTGCAGAAACTAGGCCGGGCTGGAGCCGATGATGTCGCCTCGTGTTCCTTGCCTGTGTGATTAGAGCTCCCATGAGAAACAATACATGCAACAATCGATTGATTTTCGACCGCACCGCCACATTGTACATCACAACGAGCAAACTCTGCTTGCTCCTCACGAGAGTAGGGATCTAAAAATGTTTTAAGACATGGGCGAGGGAGTTGACTAGCATGTATGTATAGTGCCATACCTTTGAAACCTGATTCGGAAATTTAGTTATCAAAGATGGTGTGTATTATAAGGCAGAAGGACAGACCTGTTCTTTGCCAGAAGAGCTTGTGAGAAATCCAGTCCTTCGGACGATGGGGATTGGGAAGCATCCTGTCCTGAATATGCAGGGACTCGTTTCCTTGGCAGGATCCATCTGATGAACGACAGTAATCGATATGGGCATGACGACCTACATCAAAAAAGGTTACCCATTAACTTGGTGCATGTGATGTGTATTCATTACTTACCAATTTGGCTGCAAACCGAACTACACATATGTGGGGTCCCTGCATCGCGAGCTGCGTATTTCCTTCCTTGTACTTCTATCACGGCACTTGCATCACCCTCGATCGCCCAAGAAGTATTCTGCATTGAACCATGTTTGGTATCGTGTTCAGCTTGGGAGTGATCTAGTGTTGAGTAATCAAGATCAGCACAGAACCAGGTAAGACAAACCGCGATCTTCTCACTATGTGGGAGGTGGCAGATATATCCACAATTTTTGCATTCCGCATCGCAGAAGTGGAAGACTTCAGGGGCAGTACTATGTGAATGTGCTCCAATATGACCAAGGTGTCCAGGTTCAATAGGGATCACACATTGAAGACGGTTGGCGATTTGGGTGTACTAACAAAACGTAAGCACAGACAGTATTATTATAAAAGGTATGGAACACTTACCTTTGTAAATTGGAAGGTTTCATGGGCTCCAATAAAAGTAGTCTCAATTGATTTGGGTTCAGTCTCAATCCAACAAATACCGGGTGCTTCACATAGTTGAGGGCAATCGTGCTTCTGACTATTAAACAGATTAGGATGCAATAGACAGGTATCATGGATAATTACTCACTGGCAAAGGTGTAATTCACTCCCGTCAAGGCCGTGAAGATGATCGCCCATCGTGCAAAGTCTGTTGCACAGTTCACATTTGATGGGACATGCTAGATTATCACTACAAACGTGAACTTCATGCTTCTCATCGCTACATTTGAGATAATATCAGGTATATGTGAGAAATAATGATGTATTGAGCTCACTGTGCTGCGTTGCAAGGCTTTGGACAAGTGAAAGCGACCTTGCTCCCGTTGCTACTCATCACAGTGACGTTTCTGAGACTACATGGCTATATAATGGGACTTCAGCTAATCGTCCTGAAAAAAGGATAATTACCCATTCTGACCTCATTACATTGATGACGATTTGCCGAACAAAGGTGTCCTTCTTCCACGGGATGCCCGGGTACATTGGCGCAACTGCTTTGACATCCCTTATATCCGGAGAACTTGCAGGGCTCGCCGCAGGAGTGGGATTTGGGGTCACATCTGGAGATGTAGTTGACCATTAAGGTGGCAAGTCGAAGCGTGGAATAAAATGCAAGATTAACTTACAGATGACGTCCGGCATGGCCAGCACTATCAAATTTCCGGAATGAGCTAGTCGCAATCAAAGTATCAAGAATTGTGACTTACGGAAGTCCACAGGGAATTATATCAATGTCGGAGTGTTGATCCACATACTCACAGCTTCCCACACATTGATGTGATGTCTGGCAGTCGTGCCTCGTAGGGTCGTGTCCTCTAGGAAGAAGACATGGGAGGTGGCAGGAACTGCATCCAATCAAGCAAAGGAGTATCCCTGCCCTCAGCTGCTCTTCGTAATCTTCCATCGTTGATTTTAGAGATCGAATCTCCGGATTTTCTGCCGGAAAACGAGAAACACTGAGCTTCACCCACTCTTGAATACGAGAAAACCGTCTAGAGACAAGATTCTCAAGATAATGCAATAGATCTTCAATGGCGTATCTGGCTGCGTCTTCTCTCCATGTTTTAATAAGATCATTCAGAGGGGAAGCACGATCAGTAGGTGATCGTGAAAGACAAAACATGATACCCCTCGTATCGTCATCCCACGGAATAACGGCTTGGTTGTCTAGATTCTGCAAGAGCATATCAATTTCTACGTGCTCTGAGACACGAAGTTTGGCTTACTCGAAGTTCCTCGAATTCAGGCACCAATTCCGCATATCCAGATGCAATCGCAGAAGGAAGCACAGCCTTGAGGAGTGACACTCTATGCCTTGCCAGATTTTCTAATGAAACCTTCTGAGCATGCACCTAACCAGATAAATTATAAGGTATCAAACGTACGATCAATAGAGCCCCAATCTTGTGCCTGGTACAGTTAGCATCGTATCGCACAATGGATCACTCAGACCTAACTTACCTTGAGCTTCGCCATGAGAGTCTTCAGAGTGAGTAGGAACTCACCAGCGGATGCATGGGTAGTAGGTTGCTTGAAGAGCAATGCCTTTACTCTGCCAAAAAGCGTGTAGAATGAACGTGACTGGATTACGGGCCATGGGATGACGGAAAGTTGAGAATCGTGAAGAACTGTGATAAAGTTGGCCTCCTGTTCGTCGCAGACAATCTGACTAAACTTGGAAGAAAACCTGTAAATTAAATTATTAGCAACTCGCGTAGAATGCTCAATCTGTGGTTACCTACTCCTTAACAATCTCCTTTTTATCTCCCTCTACAACGTCCTGAGTATGAAGAATAAAAAAAAATTATATCAAGTAATGAAGCGGTCTACGTACTTTGATGATGATGGTAAGCAATGATTTGAACAGATCCGGATTGGCTGATGGATCAAGAAGTGCTGTGGAGGCTTGGAAGCTCTGGGAGTGAATGAAAAATACGTCATTATCAAGATCCCGGGATTTAGTAGGTTTACCAACAGTGAACATGTTTGCAACATCACGACTAATTGCGAAGTTGTTCCGAAACAGCACCATGTTGGATATCGCAGTGTTGAACAAAACCAGCAGCATATCTTCTTGTGGCGATCGCTCAATTGAATGGACACCTATGGTTTGGAACACTGAGTCGATACATATAAGCAAGAAAACTTGGTATGCGAACCTTCGAAATCGAGCGCTACAACCAGCGTATCCCTGGTTGGGCATACAGATAGCCAAACCCCCTGGGAAATTGTTAAATAAAGGCAGAATTGTAATGAAGCCAAGCTCTCACCTCTGTTGTCCGAAGTGCTGATCCAGCAAACGATGAGTCAACAACATGATTCAGAGCAAAACTCTTCCCTAAAATACGAAAGCTTATTGGAACTGCCATTATTATTAAGAGAAATGATTGCGTACCTACGCTCTGTTCGCCTATTCAGTAATATAATTAATCAACTGTGAAAACCAGCCAATCGGCAGAAAAAGGTGTCAGAAACATACCCATTGACGATATAAGCTTCACCGGCTTAGCGGCCATGTACGAGTTGAAGATTGATTCATACCAACCTAGGCTGATTGAAGTGATAATCTGATCCACTGTTGCCCCAAGTAGCCGCTGCTCCTGGATGACATCCAGTACACCGTCTTTGAGAGGGACAAAGCCATTGAATTGCGCCACCGCGATGTGTATGGGAATCAAGCATAGTAACTCCACAAACCACTCTCCAGATTTGAATTTCCGGGCATCTAGATTACGCCAATCCATCTGTTTGGCAACTGCAGCAGATACTCTAATAGCATTCAAGACTCCTTCAGTGGGTTTCTTGGTCGTTTCTTCGAATTCCCTGATCATTTGCTTGAAATAGCTCGAGAGCAAACTGGAATCATGGTGGCAGATGAATGTGAGAGAAGGTGATTTCCCTGAGTCATCTTGGACGGTTTCTCTGAGGATGAATTAGCCTCTCCGCCTGAGTTGTTTCCATCGAGAATCACTTACCTCTTGATAGCCGAAACGACCGGATATCTTGTCCAGACATCAGAATAACAATCAATTAGCGAGTTATGAACCGTATTTTCCAGCACTTTGATATTCCTTTCATCCTTTGATTTGAAAGAATACGACGTATTCCTTGTCTTGATCTGTACATTAAAGCATTTCAGGATATGATGACCAGGCAAAAGAGCGACAAGGGCCACATTGCTCCTTTGCACAATTGAGGTAACACCAAATCGAGTAGCGGAATGGAGGTGGAAACTACCTGGTGGCGGTAGTACAAAGCCTTGAGGTAGTTGACCAAATGAGTTCCAGTGATATACCCGTAGCTGATATCCACTGACTCGGTCCCTTTCAACAAGAATCATGCCGGAGTTGTCGATAGCGGAGTGAATGGATTGAACCTCAATCTCCGGGGGTAAGTGCAGAATGGCAGCACTAGTGAAAATACGTCAGCTGAACATCGCCTGTCGAAATCTCTGCCATAACTTACCGGAATCCTTGGGAGACAAAAGAATAGATCCTTGCACGACCAGATTTCTCCATAAGACAGATCTCTTCTTGACCGCCAGCGAAGCATATGTGAGTGATATCAGGAGGTCCATCTTGATACCAGTGGCTGACGTTGACAGGACTACCACGACCCTGGAGACTGGAAAAGGTTTCATCAAAGGATTGCAATTGAAGCGATGGCCGACCCTAATAAGCACCTGAATTAATTCGTAGTCCTGTAATGAGGTAAAGAAGAACGACACCTGTAGATCTGTGTATAGTATAGCGAATAAGCGTCGTTGCTCAGAAACTGCGAAGTGATACCGTCTCTCTAAAAGTGGAAGTTGCTTCATAGGCCGCCCATAGACTATTCTTGAGCGATCATTCAACCAAATGTTTACAGCCGATGGAGTATCAACTATAAGCAAGATCTTGTTGCCGATGAACTGTATGTGCCTGGAGTTAATTTAGTATAGATATTAGAAACGCGGAGCTATCTTCAAAGACGTACCGGATAGAATCCTTTCCAGACAGTTTGAAAGTTGCAGCAATAAAAGCCTTTGGTCTGGGCAAGAATAAAGGATTCTCTTGCACCCCAGTTTTGTCACTTTCGGTGAAGTGAAGTGGGAACAGTGTATATTCGATACAAGAATCAATGATCGATTCCCAACGACCGGTGACTTCGAAAGTGCCGTATTTATAGCCTTATAGTTGATGGAGACCGTTAAGTCAAAGTTTAGTGTGAGGACATCGCTAGAGACTTACGTATTCGACGGATTTGAGTGATCGTGACGCGGACTCTGGATTACAGTAAAGAAATCATTAGATCGTGTTATATGAAGCGGTAAGAAAGATCTTACGATTCGGGATCAGTTGTAAAACTATTCTCCACAACTTCCTTAAGCTCATTTAGGCGCTTCATCTTTTCAATCTTTGCCATGGTATCGGAATGCATCTTCGCCTGCTCCTCGGATCCACGCACGTGTACTGCTTCGATTTTCTCGACCATCTTCTGGGTAAGGCTCTCAAGCTTCTGAACCACCCAAGGGTAGATGACTGAGTGAACCATCTCTAGTAGGAAGGGCCTCAAATTTTTCTTTTTGGATGCCACTTCCTTGAGAGTCGCCAAAAATTCTTGATCCGAAAGGCGATGGTTAGTGTATGTTTTGCGGTCTAATGGATTCCAAGCCAGCATGTGGTAGACCCTAGCCAAAATTCCTTCATCCCTCCCGTCCTTCAAAATGATGTCCATTAATGCCTCAAGATCGCTGGACGAGAGCCTCTCAGACTCCAGAAGGATATCTTGCTTATCCAGAACTCGGGCTTTGATCTTTTTGTAGGAGTCGTTATCGATATGAGTGATTTTGCCACCTTCGATGATCCTCCTTTCCGCTTCATTCAGCGAGGGATAACGGATGTATAGATCCTGCAAAACCTCTGAGGATGGGGAAATCATAACCTGTAATTAGAAACGAGCAACTTGCTTTTAAAGCAATACATACCTGGTTTATCGACCATCTGTTCTTCATTAGGTGTAAAATTAAGAAATCGTTCAGGGTTGAGAAGACTGCCAAAGATTTAGCTATTACCCTGTGACAATTATCGAGGCAAACTCACGGGTATATGTCCACAATGGCCTTGGATAATCGAACCTTGACTTCTCTAACAAGTTGAGCACGGATGGAAGCAAACTCTTCGAGGGCATTGCTTGTCACTGCCAATCGCTCGCTTTGACGCATGCTCTCCACTTCTCCAATAACCGTTTTCCACCTAGCCACATAATCTGGCATATGCGTCTTTAAACCACCTTCTTCCATCAAGATGGCAAACCCCTCTTCATCGAGTTGACTTCCGAGACGAAGGTTTCGAAATCGTGCACTAGCACGTGAGGGGAACAAATTTAATGCATCAAATCAGTGAGGAATAGATTTACATACAGTGTGGATGCCAGCACGGCTCTACTGCAATCTTGAGGGACAAATGTTTCACTCTTCTTGGACGATGGGATAAATTTCGAAGTCAGGAAACCTTGTGCGCATTCTCCCGCCACAAGTTTTGTTTCAAAAAAAGAAGGAGAGACTTCGGGAGGAAGAGGAATTCCTTGAGAATGAACACCATCAGATATATTGTG
>WSUA01000661.1:0-12140 GCA_019633455.1 Tulasnella sp. 419
AGTTCTTCTCTCACTAAAGACTCTCGTCTAGTCCTCTGAGTACTTAGTATTAGCTTAACCGCAATACTTTCATCCTTCATCATATCCGCTGCCTATACGATCGCTTCAGATTCTAACAATTCTGTGGGAGTAAACTCTGCTTAGTATTGCTGCAGAGCTGCGAGCAGAGGCCTCAGCGGTCGAGTCATTGTTTGTCAACTTCAAGTTCTCGTTTTCAAGTCTTTGTTGCTCCCGCTTCCCTGCATTCGGAGCAGTCATAGGAAAGTAATGGCTCAATCATTAGAAAAGAGAGTTGATTTAGGATGTCCTTTGGGGAAATCGAAAGGCAGAGGAAGTACATGCACGTTACAAAGTGGAAGTTCCAGGTGGTAGTGGAGATACTGTCCACATTACTTCAATTCTCCCTTTTCTTCCATCCTAATGGCCCAATTAAGGGCAATCTATTATCTATTTCACTAGCGTAGATACAGCCTGTTGCGTGTGGTCACTTGCAATTGAAGTAAGAAATGCTACTCTGGCTCTGCAGCACTCTTGTGGAAATCCCCGACCGCCAACAACCTACCTCTCAGAATCCTCCCCATATGTGTCGGAGCGTAATCCATCCCCTTTCTTCGTGCCGTAAACAGTCGTTTCAAGTATGGAACCGGACTGTTTTGGAAGGAAGAGTTGACTACCGCCGTTCCATGGCGATGTTTGGGTTTGATGAATCCATCAGGTTGGATTGTGTCCCCTTTCCTCGGTTGCCAACTGTAAAGCCCCAAAAAGTTGCAAAGGTGGTGATAAGCCGTTTCATCCTCTAGGTATAGTTGTCCTGCCCAGAGATTCAAGCGGGTTGTGATGTCCTGATTGGGCTTCACCCAGGAAGTCGAGAGCGGTGGGATGCAGTGAAAAGCGAGGTCGTCGAATGATTTCATCTCTTGCGTGATTCGAGGTGAATACTGATGTAAGTGCACTGCTTTGCTTCGTCGAATTTCCGGGAGTAGTGCGTTAACTTCGAAAGGACTGATGACAACGAATATTCTTCCCGTGCCAGCCTGAATAGAAGAGAGGATCCAATTGACTGGATTGAGGTAGTCACCCGAGTTACCTTGTTTTGAGGCCTCAGTGGTAATGGAAAACACCTTAGTGCAGTATAGATAAGGCGATGACCAGTTGTTATCTTCGAAAACAACCCGGGGCAACTGGCGGAAGAGCTTGACGAATGCAGGAGAGTCCTTCTTGAATACACCCTTCTGAACAAGTATCCGGACATCGGGGTGAATGCTCGGTATAAGAGCTTGTGATTTCGGCGGACGCTGGACGTGCCGCACTGCTTCGACCTCCTGGATCACCTCTCGCTCTTGCTCCTCTTGAAAGCGAGTGTCCAAGAAAGAAGAGGGTGCCCATGTCAAGTAGCGTGCCGATATATCCGGGTAACCACGAAGCCGATCAGAGTGAACAGCCAACGGATCAACTGGATTCAAAGCATACATCTGATCAAGAGATCGTGCTTCATCTTGTACCCAAGCTGACTCCAGCTGCGTGAGGGAAGAAGCAGGAGATTTGCTGAATTCTAACCAAGCCTTATCCCTTGTTCTGTGATCCATTCCCTGTTGAGCCCACTGAGGAATCCGCTGAACAACCTCCAGACAGGATTCAAACATCGCCCATAGCAGAACATGCCTTGTATGAATCGCTTCGTTATTCCCCAACTTGGCCACTGCTCGAATCCCACGGTCAACCTCGGCAGGGGCGAAGAACGTGACAGAGTGACCATGACCAAGCATCCGCATCCGCATGCAACCTGTAGTTTCAGTTCAAATCAGCATTAAATACAGTTTCGCAATATATTCTATCATGTTCAGTTACCTTGAAGCAGTCTGTCTTTCGTGACTTTAGGACCCAGAGTGACTGCAGCACGTGTGCCCGAAGGTATCCTGAAATCGGTGCCTCGAGTATGTGCATCATCGAGATATAGTAGACACTTGTCAAGCTGCTGACGGAATGCTGAAGAGACAAGTGCCTCCACTAGGCCGTTGCGAGTACGAACATACGGTTCATCATCGGAACCAAAGAAGACGATCGCCATGATTTGACGATTGTTATTCGAGTTTAACCACACCTCAGCCACTTTGTCATTTGAAAGAGTAAGGATTTGAGCCCCAACATCCAACAGAACTCGGATCTCGGGCTTTTGCTTGTTCAAGTGACGAAGAAATGACTCCTCGGATCCTTGTTGGCTATACTGGTGGATGCGTTGATAGAAATCGTTTTCGGGTTGTAGAAGATACGTCAGGACCTTTGCATTGGTGCTTGATTGGGCAAGCGGATCCTCTTGATCTATGGAAGTTGGGAGCAGGTAGCGACCATCGTTGGTCCCGCTGAATCCCGTAGTCACGTGCCCCTTTCGTTCAGCTAGATCCCACGCTGAAGTCGACATTTTCTTCGGAAACTCTTTGGCCTCTCGGGGGAATACAAAGCAAGATAGGAAAAAGTCGATGACTGCTTGGTTGTATCGGAAAAGACGATGCATCTCCAAGCGTTGATCGCGATCTTGCATGCTGATCGCTGCTAGATGCATGAACTGCTTAGGGATGGATACGCTCCCCTGGAAAACCCATTTACGGTAATGGAGTGACGGATTATCCTGCTTTACCAAGAGATTGAAGCACTGCTCCAACTGTTGCTCGGATAAACCCTGCCAGTAGTAGTTCAGGCACGTGGTTAAAATTGCAACATCGGGATGGCTGAACTCGGCCCGTCGGGACGGAACGTCTTTTGCTCTGTAATAGAAAGTCTGAAATTCAGAAACCGTCTGACAAGGCATTATTGAGGTGTGTACATACCTGTAGGGCACTGCTAACATTGATCGAGTAGGATCTGGTCCATAATCAACTCGCCATCGCTTCTCCTTCAAAACGAATTGCAGAATGCCGTAAGCAAGCAATCCGCGAACGATCAGAACGTTATTCCAGAATTCCGTTTGCTTGAGGTAGTTTTCAAGTTGATGTATCTCTGAGGAGGTGGGTTCCAAAGTGGTGATATAAGATAAAGCAGGAGGCCGGAGGTGTGAGGGAAGCAGGTCAAATGGACATTGTTCTAGCGCTCCTTCCAAGATGTCATTCCCAATTAAGCGAACAAGCTCGATACCGGCCTCCTCTTTTAAAATCCGAATACGAGGATATCTTCCAGTATGGTCGTCCACACGTTCAAAGCCCTCGGGATGAGAATCACTCACCGCGTCCGCGTGTTTTCTCACAAGAGCGAGAACTTGTTGCGCAACGACCCAACGATCGGGGCTGCCATGAAGGGACTGTTGGTGTCCTACGGTGTAGACCAACTGATACTTGACATGAAGAATCTCATCGCTTTCGTCCAAAATGTCGCGAGAGTTCCGGTCCAGCCATCGCTGTGCTTCCACTAGATGTTGCGCCACGTTCTGTTTCTTGCCCTTAGCGGGGTTTGTATGATTGAAGCTTCTATCCAAGCCCATCAGCTTGAATGAAAGGATGTGATCCGGTTGTATTACTAGGACTCCTCGTACCCGAACACATAAGGAGAGTAGACCTTGGACCTGCTGTGCCTGGCTGGCACTGAGCTGCGGAGTTCGCGAAAACGGCAGATAGAAAACACGTCGATTTGCAAGACCACCAAGCCGATTTACTAGAAGATGGAACATTGATGGAGCTAGCGGCCTGAGAACAACGACTCTGACGAGCTTCTTGCCTTCAGATAGTGCGGCTGCTACTAATGGCACTATAACTGAAGACTTCCCCTCTCCCATGTTGAGCTGGAGCACCGCATTCCTCTTTGATGATGGAGCAATCATCTCTTTCATGAAGTCAAGTTGAATGGGTCGAGCGAGAAAATCACCATCCACCTGTGTAATTGTCCGTCAGTTGCTTTGACTACAAAAGAAACACAAACACAAACCTGGATAAGTAACCGAGTCGAATATTGCTCATCTCCAACATCCCCCCTCTCTATTTTTATGCTTCCGGATTCACTGATAAACTCCTTCAAACTGTCGGAATGGAGATAACTTGTCAACCGACGTGCATGTTGTAACATCAGGATGGAGTGTGCGAAGGAGTTCAGGGCGGTTCGCCAAGGTTCAGGTAGAACCACATTTGAGCCAAATGATAGGACACCGAGTAACGGCATTGTAGCTAGGCAAGGCCAAAGTCCGGCTCTAAGCAGTGCCTTTTCCGCCTGTGTCGATGGAAGAAGTGATTCTCGGATGAGCTTGTGGGTGACCAGAAGATGTCGCTCGCATTGTTCATAATAACATAGAACTACGTTCAACATCTGCGGTTTTGATAATCCTCGACAATGGCCTGTACTCTGAGCTTCGGCCTCTAGACTCCCAAGGCTAATCTCCAGATCGTCCGCATATCTTTGCTGAATTAAACCTGGTTTTTCGGTTTCCTGGATTACAAATGTGCTTTCCCGGAACTCCTTCAGAAGAGTCTTGAGTTTGTCAGTGCGGTATGAGTTCATCTCCTCGACTAAGCGAAATGGACCTCCCAGAGGAGTCGGTGGTAATGGAATTTTCGGTGCTCGCCTCTTAGCAAAGAGCTGTTGGAACGAGGGGTAGCTAAATATAGGGTGCGGATGACAGCTATCTGGACTGAAACCGTATAACGAAGTGGCTTGCGTTGACGCAGACTTCAGTTTGCTATCAAGGACGTTTTGGACCTTCTGAATATAGATGCAGAGGTCTCTGTTTCGAAACCATGTTTCAAACACGATCGACACCTCCTTTTGCACTTGAAGGATGTCAAATAGCCACTTTCGTCTGTACAGAGCTATGAGTTACTGATCATATAGAGACCATAGATATCAAAAGCACTCACGATTTCTTTGCCTTTTTCGACACAACCGGCGATTTGCACGGCCATTGACGCTCGAAGATTCCAATCAACTCCGCCAGCTCGAGGGATCGCTGTGTGTTGAATTGAGCGGTCTTCTGTTGCATCTGACTGAAATTGAGTTGGCCAGTCTGTTCGAATGGAAGAGCGTGCTGGAGAATGATGTTTGAAACCTCCTCTTTACTGGGGTCCTGACCTTTGGAGAGATCGTATGAAGGCCAGGAAGGGAAATGCATAGCACGAAGTTCAGGCACCACGGCAAACGCAAAAATAGTCGGAATGAATGGCCGAATATCAGCTGATGCATAGGTGCACGCTGAGAGAAGGAAAGCAATCCGATATAGATCCTTTGCTTTGATTGCTGTTTGGCACATATTGCAAGCAGAAAGGAAGAGCTTCCCAACGTCATCATGGAGCCATTTTCGGCTGAATGAAGACAACCTCTCATCGATTCCGGAAACCGAGCCCAATTGTTTCAAAGCTGTGAATGAGTCCTTCTGGCGGAGGGGCCTAGAACTCCAGTTGAAAACCATGGTGGACACGTCGAAAACAGCGCCTTCGTCTGCTACCGTGGTGTAGATTGTTCTACCCCTGGAATGGTATTTGACATCGTGACGATCAGAAGCTGAGGGACTTGATCCATTCGACTGATCTCGATCAAAGATTGCATTGCGGCGCGCTGCACGGTGAAGGAGATGATCAGAGGTATCGTGAGAGTCCGGACCCCATGTTTTTCCTTCCGTGGGGGCAAACATTTCGAGAGTCTCTGCATATTTCCATATCGAGCTAGCAAGAGGGAGAAACTCGCTATGTTGAGCTAAGGGACAGATTGCCTGCATTGACCAATTTACATTTTGCATTACCCTAAGATTGGATGGATAAAATGTACGAGTTGGAGTGAGTTGGCTGATAAGCTGTAGCAGTTGATGTTCCTCCTCTCCAAGCTTCTGAAAGGAAATTATCCCAGCAGAACGAAGTTCCCGCAAGGCTTCCTCAGTCCCAGTACGGCCCGTCAAGGGATCTGGCAGGCAGTGACTGGTGATTGCATGAAGATAAGCCCGATACAACTTGCTGAGCATGGTTTCATCCCCATCAAGCCTGCCGAGCACCGAATTGATCGTGTACCTCAGGTAGCGAACAACCTCATGATCTCCGATCGAAAGAGTAACATCGTTATGATGTTGGGTTGGGAAGATGTTGAAACGCGGGTCGGAAATGTACGGAATGATGACTTGTCGAAGTGAAGGATCAGGGGAGTGTTTGTCACGAAGTATCAGTTGACTATTAAGACCTATCATCGTGTCAGATGATTGATTATTGTCAACGACCATGCCAGGCATATTGGATGATTCAAGGTGTGGCTCCGGTTCATCATTCAAGAAGAAGTCCAGTCCAAACCGAGGGAGTGAAACGGTGAGTTGACCCGAAGAACTTGAGTATGTCGCAATCAAGGATTCCAGATTTTCTA
Organism: Tulasnella sp. 419; assembly: GCA_019633455.1. Lineage (NCBI taxonomy): Eukaryota > Fungi > Basidiomycota > Agaricomycetes > Cantharellales > Tulasnellaceae > Tulasnella > Tulasnella sp. 419. Next base: position 6,319 of record WSUA01000661.1, read on the forward strand.
GAGGATGGAGCTGTGCGGAAATCATCGACATTGTCGCGCTCCTCGGGTCAACGAGCTTCTTGGAGTCACCACCATCCTGCAGCCCTGGACTCATCCAAGACTGACCATGGGGGGAGAAGTGGATGCGCCAGTTATTTGGAGATGGCATCCATCGTGTCGCTAGATCTCGTATTTCGATTTCTCCTTTACGTGTTGATAAATTGAGCCAATGGGTTTGATTTTTGACGAGAATTGCGGGTAGATCGTTGTTGAAGACGTCATGGGGAATCAACTCCAAAATTTCTGAGCCTTGCTGTACACGTATCGCCAATTGGTCTGGCTGACTCTTCGATTTGGTCTGTCTTAAGCCAAAGAAAACCTTGGGAACAATCAGCTTGAGAATCAGGACTGATCGATGTAAATAAAACGCACCTCATAACCGGTCATACCGTCATCAGAGCTGGATCCGACTGGGTTGCTTGTTTTGAAGTCCATCCCTGGAATATCAGCTGGGATCACGTCCATGATTCGCTGCAATGAATGTTAGATAAATCACCGTTTTCAGCAGAGAGCAAACCAACCTGTCCGAAAATCCGGAAATACATGGGATGTGTTGAGATATTGTTAGGCAATCGACCGAACGGCTTTCCATCAATCAACAGTTGACCAGAGAGTAAGTCAAGTTGGATAACCTGGGATTCTTGGATCCCTTCTTGTGCAGTGGAGGTCCTGACCCAGCGATTGTTGGGAGAGGCTAGCTGTTCCCATTTGTGTGATGGACGGTAGAACTTCCACACCCGAGGTAATGCCTTGTCCAGTCCCTTGGAAAGGTTAGAGATTTGTTGTGAGAGCAACGATTCCATCGCATGAGAGATGCGACGATCTCTATGAAATAGATTGCGATGATAGAGATCGGCCTCCATAATGTTTGAAGGTGAGTGTTGGTTCACCAGGATCGCGCAATGAACGAATATGGCCACATCCTTGATGTTGCGAAGCAACAATGATGCTTTGTCGGGATCGACGTCGTAGGTTCCTCGACACGTAGTGGCTAGTTCAAAGATTTGCAGCTGGTATTGCTGCCAGCGTGCTTCATCCTCGATTTCCCTCAGTTCTGATATGTTTTGGGGTAACCACATGTACACCGCAATTCGGACTTCCCGCATAAGCTTGAGGCCTTTCTTGATCACTTCTTCATCTGTTGCAGATGATAAGAGTCGACTAAGCAGCGTCGTGATGACCCGCATTCCTATAACGTTGCGCCGATTTGCCTTTAACCTGGGCACTAAATCCTCCAGTTCTGAGATCAGGACCAAACCGAAATCACGTTCAGACAGCTCGATATGCCATTCTCTTTGACCATCTGAGGTTAGTGGACCAACTTGCCAAGCCGCCTGTCTCAGAAGAGAATAGACCGCCTCTTCCTGAAAACTAAGGGTACCACACCGAAGCTCGGAAGCAATGTTAAGCCATTGAAGTCGAGGACCACTACGAATTCTAGCAAATGCATAAAATTCGTGGAGTGTTAAGTCAGGAGGGCATAGTGTTTGATCAGCCACGATATCATTTGAAGTGTGGGAGGTGTCTGAGACAGCGTATTGTAAGCTCTGGTAACGCCCAGGTGACAGTTGAAAGACGCAGAGATCGTTGATAGTAACCTCGGCGACTTTCTGAGTGATCCACTCAGATCGAGAACTATCAAAGAGCCTAATCATATGATGCATCAGGTCTTAGCGTTCTGTACATATATGAATGAATGGAATACTTACGCCCAGCTGAGGCCATGATTTACGCAGATCGAGCTGTCTGTGGCCTCCACAACCTTCTGCGAACGATAGTGAGATTTCTTGAAAGATTTGGTTGATGAGGCGAGAAGAACAGGAGAATCCTGACTTGCTCGGCTCTGGTATGTCGTGAATGCGGGGTATTTGTGAAGTTGCATTTGATGGCGCTGGCTCGTGGACGGAGATGTCTTGGGGATACAAACTTCTCGAAGGAGCTTGTAGGTGAGTTTCCTCCAAATGACAAAGGCCGGAGGGGGTGATACCTCAAAGAGAACCACCTTCGCTTGCCACGGATCTTGCGGTAATGGCCACTCATGCAATTCAATCCTCATCTCGCGCGCTTGATTTTCAAGTCTGCACTTCAGACATTTGGGGGCGTGGACAGGCTTCAAACCAGTTTCCGGAGTAAACTTGTTGATGTAACGACATTGGAGGCTCTCCGCCGATCGCTTCCATTCCTCACAACGCGCTTTCAGCGTGTGGAGTTTCTCAATTTTCTTCTCTCTCTCAATCCTCGCAGCATCTTCAACCTTGAGCTTGAGTGCTTGAAGTGGCGGGCTTGCATCAAAGTATTGTGCAGCGAAAGATTTTCTGCCGATAAGATTTGAGAAGACTGACTGTCCAGCAGTTGCCTGTGAATGCCGAGTCGTCAGGTATTTCTCCACGTAATCCAATGCCTCGATAGATTCTGCGGCCCGAAGGAGTAGAGGATGAAGGAGAATTGTGGGAATTTCTGGAGAAAACTCCGCCAGCAACGGGCATTGGGATATAGTCATCCTATCCAGCTCGACCCACAACTTGAACAGTGTGAGGATCATTATTGAGATAAGTTCGGGATCGGAACTGTACACCTTGGAAGCAGCTTCGAAGTATGCCTCCATGCACGTAGCAAGGGAGGTATGTGCATCGCTAGATGCAAGGCGTTCGGAGCTCCAATCTTTCAGATCCTTAAGCACCGCACATTCGAAATCCATCAATGCAATGAGATTATCGTCTGATCCAAATGCAGCCGACAATATCTTGTCCGAGGACCTGGCGAAGTTGTCTTTACCAACTAAACGATGGGGGTGATTGGGAGTGAATGATTTAATGGACTGTTTGGTATGAGCCTCCTGAAGCGAGCGCTTCAGATACGGTTTGCAGTTATGAAGGGAGAGTACTGTGTCTGCAGCAATGTTTAGGGTTTTGGGTGCCCATCCGGAGCTGAGTGATGTTGCTCTAAGTGTCTGTGCTTGTGTCCACCGCTGTTGCAACGATTCCGCCGCATGAGCAACGGCCTCATTGACATACTGTTCAAGAAATGGAGGAACCATGGTACCGAGCTTCATCAATCTTCGCGCAGTCTTTCTTTGCATGCAAGCGATAAGGTAACTGGGGAGTTCCGATTGCACCCCGAGCTTCAATATTCTCGCATGCACAAACGCCATGAACTCCTTGTACCTCCGATGCCCTCCACTCTGCCGAATCAATGATGTATGCAAAACCACCTTGATGACAAGCCAGGTGGCTGATCTTCTCCAGGGCTTATATGCATCACACCAGATGACATCATCAGCAATCCTCTTTGTGATATGAGGAACGTCCGCTATTTCGCCCATTCCCCGCAGAATCTCGGTGAAAAGTTGGGTGATATACCGAGGGTGTGCAGTATCACGAACTTCTGGAACTTCCGATTTGGCTTTCACGGTGGTTGGACCGGAATCAAGTTGTTCGGCATCCATCTCAGCCAAAAATTTGGCGAGTTCCGCCTGGAAGCTTGGATCATCGAATACACGGGTAGGTATCTGAACCGCCGGATCCGGAAAGGTGCGAAGGAGCTTTTCCTTGGTTCCCATGACCGCCTCGTTTGTAGGGGACACTTCGAATAGCTCAAAGATCACCCATTCAACACCCTTCCGTATAACCACACCAGCGTTTTGCGTCCGAATGAAAAATGCCAGAATATCTAGGGAAAAATATATCAGCGCTGAGAAATCAAGTCCGGAAAACGGGGTACTATTCACCATTCGCCGACGTATTCTTCAGAGAGCGAATAATAATATTTTCCGATAGGGTCAAGGCTCGATGAGCTGAAGAGAATTGTTTGAGGAATTTCGAAAGAGGATTCCAATGGTGAGCTTCATCAGGAGGGATGGCGTCACCGAACTCTCTGGCTGCTCCACAAACATTGCCGCACAAATCCCGCTCGTTGTGTTCGTCTAGGTCATCTTCTTGCGGCAATTTGGGCGGCATGAAAACATGGTTCACGATGAATAGTAAGGATTTACTAGGATCCTTCATGATGGGTCTGGTTGAAGGAGGGGAGTGGGAGATTTTTGTTCCGAGCTATAACCAAACTTAGAATGTGTACGCATTACCTGGCATATTGTTCCTGAAGAAACGACACAAAAGGCGAGGGCCAAGAAAGAGCAGGCATTCTAAAGATATGCGTCCGTCATGTTGGCATGTAATTTCAGTATCTTATGTCTCAACCCGTACGGCTAAGCAGATGATCTATGTAGTTACCGTCTCTCAGGAAAAGAGTTTTCTTCTGTCGGAGTTTGAATTGGCGGACTTTAAAACTAGACACGTGGTACTGAGCCACGGTGACCTACGGTAATATCACGTCAAGAGGAACCAACCAAAGCGATACAACAACGATTGTTATGATTGTTCAGGGTAAATAGGACCTGTCACAGTCACTATACCTTTTCGGCTGACACGGCGGAAGCACAACGCCCTTGAAAGAGCGCTGGTACGGACACCCTTTGTGAATACCTTAAGAGCGGATGCACGTGAGGATGACCGAATTTGGTTGTTTGCTTCTCAATAGGGTCCAACACGTCGCTGATATTTTCGCGATGTTTCCGCTGGATTCTGTGCCCCTCATGCAATACAATTACATTGACAAATCATTGAAAAAATATAAAATTTGTTCTGAATTAGTGAGAAGGGCATCCGGCGACGGATGGGCTGGCGCGCGGGCATGCAACCCTGTTAAGAAGTTGAAAAGTCCAAATTTGGAAATACTCACGTGTCTATGAACACTAAAACAGAGCGGAGAGGAGATTCATGAGCGCTCTTTCTCGACCGAGTCGGCCGAAAAGGGATGAGTGATGAGTGACAGGTCCTGGTGACCCTTGATCCTGCTTATTAATCATCCCAATCTTTACGTACAGCTCGTGTTTCATCCATCTCGCTTCCCACCTATCTTTCACCCAAGTACTTCACTCTTGGTACATATAGTTTTTGCCATTACCTTGGGTACGGCATGGGCATTTTTTATCTATGTATTTTTTCCCCTAATACAAAAACAAGATCCTTTTTCACCAACGTATAGAGGGAACGCTACACGTAGTTACTTGTGATCGGATACAATCACTTAGCTGGACCCACATCCTCCTTATGAAAGTCCTCCCCTGACAATAATCTCCCTCGTAATATCTTCCCAATATGGGTTGGGGAATAATCCATCCCCTTTCTTCGGGCTGCAAATAGTCGCTTCAGATATGGGACTGGGCTATTTTGGAAGGAAGAGTTGGCGATAGCAGTGGCATGCCGATGTTCGGGTTTGATGAATCCATCAGGTTGGATATTATCACCCTCCTTCGGCTGCCAACTATAGAGTCCCAAAAAGTTGCAAAGATGGTGGTAAGCCGACTCGTCTTCCAAATAAAGTTGTCCAGCCCAAAGATTCAGGCGAGTTGTGAGATCCGAATCGGGTTTAGTCCATGATTCTGTGAGTGCTGGGATACAGTGGAAAGCGAGGTCTTCAAATGATTTCATCTCTTGGGTAATTCGGGGCGAATACTGATGTAGATGCACCTTGTCGCTCCGTCGAATATCCGGTAGTAGCGCATTGACTTCGAAAGGACTAAGAACGACAAAGACTGTTCCAACTGGTTGTGTGTTGGAGAGGATCCATTGAACCGGGCGAAGATAATCGCCATGTTGTGAGGATTGTACGGTGATGGAAAAGTCTTTGGTTGAGAATAGATGGAGCGATAACCAACTTGGTCCCTCGAAAGATGATGATCCCAATGGTTGGAAAAGGGGAACGAATGCCGAGGAATAATAGAC
>WSUA01000664.1:0-12093 GCA_019633455.1 Tulasnella sp. 419
CCAGCAAGATCGAAAGCTGCATCTTCCTCAATTGAGTTCTTCACTCATTCATCTCGCCTGGCAGCTGGACAAGATAACGAGAACCAAGGAGGCTGTAAAGCTGGTAGAGGAGGCTGTCCAGATCCACCGAGAACTTGTCGATGAGGATCGCAATAAGTGTCTTCCTGGTTTGCATTCCTCGCTTGAAACTCAAGTTCGGTATCTGAATAAACTAGGAAGGACCAAGGAGGCGGTGAAATTAGGAGAGGAAGCCGTTGGTGTTTGTCGAGAACTGGTCGAGAAGCATCACGATGCCTATCTACCCGCTTTAAGCTCCTCGCTTCATGGTCTTGCAACGGATCTGAACAAGATAAGGAGAACTGAGGAGGCAGTGAACATTGAAGAAGAAGCTGTCAAGATCTATCGAGAGCTTGTTGATAAAGATCACAAGCTCTATCTTCCAGACTTGGGCTCGTCGCTTCATGACCTCGCTGAGTATCTGAATCAGAAAGGGAGGACGGAGGAGGCAGTGAAGGTGGGAGAGGAGGCTGTCAAGTTGCATCGCGAACTTGTTCAGACGAACCGCAATACATATCTCCCTCGATTCGGCTCTTCGCTTCATGATCTTGCCAAGAGTCTTAATAAGATCAAAAGGACAGAAGAGGCATGGAAGATAGAAGAGGAAGGTGTTGCGATTTATCGAGAGCTCGTCGACAAGAACCGCAGGACTTATCTTTCGGACTTGTGCTCGTCACTCCAGGATCTTGCTCAGTATCTCAGCCAGACAGAAAAGGAGGAGGCAGTGAATGTAGCAAAGGAGGTTGTCACGTTGCGTCAAGAACTTGTTGAGAGAAATCGCAAGAAATTTCTTCCTGATTTGGGATCATCACTTCACCAGCTCGCTAGGTATCTTAGCAGAATAGAAGAGACGGAGGAGGCGGTGAAGATTGACGCAGAATCTGTCGTGATCCGACGAGAACTTGTTGAGAGCAATCGCAAGACGCATCTTTCTCACTTGTGCTCATCGCTACATAATCTCGCTTGGCATCTCAACATTTCAGGGAAGACCGAAGAGGCGCTGCAAGTGGGAGGGGAGGCTGTCCAAATGCGTCGAGAATTGGTAGAGAGGGGTCAGATCAAATATCTCGTGGGCCTGGGTTCGTCGCTTCACAATATCGCTACTTATCTGAGTGATATGAGAAGGATGGCGGAGGCGTTGAAGGTAGAAGAGGAGGTCCTCAGTACGCGCCGAGAACTTGTCGAAAATGATCGCAGCACCTATCTTCCACACCTAAGCTCGTCGCTTGGCAACTTTGCTTGGTACCTCGAGAAAATGGAGAAGATGGAAGAGGCAGTGAGCTCGGCGGAGGAATCCGTGATGATTCGTCGAGAACTTGTCGAAAAGGATTGCGAGACAAATCTTCCTGAATTGGCCTCTTCACTTCATAATCTCAGTTGGTGTCTCCATGGTGCAGGGAACTCAGAAAAGTCGCTACAAGTGGGGGAGGAATCTGTCCAATTATATCGGGAACTTGTTAAGAAGGATCGCAAGACCTACCTTCCTAAATTGAGTTCATCACTTAATAGCGTATCTCTTTGTCTCAACACTATGGGAAGGTCCATGGAGGCACTCGAAATGGGAAAGGAATCCGTTGAGATGGGTCGCGAACTCGTCGAGGATAATCGGAAGACCAACCTGTGGCGCTTGAGCGGCTTACTTCACAATCTCGCTTTTCATCTGAATCGTGTAGGAAGGTCGGAGGACTCAATCAAGGTCAAGGTGGAGGCAGTACAGACGGGTCGAGAAGCCGTCGAGATGAGCTTCAAGAGCTTCGCTCATTTGGTTCGACATTTAGAGAGTTTGGCCAGATATCTCCGCAAGTTGGGGCAGGATAAAGAAGCAAAGCAAATTGAAGAAGAAATCTCCGAAATTCGCCAGAAGCGAGATGATAGCAATATCAAGAGCCAGCTGCCAATGTGTTGAATGATGTGACTGATGTTCCTGTTGCGTAAATTTCTCCACTGAGTCATTCGCTGATGCAGACTGTTATCAGGGCGCCGATCGCAGTCGGACTCCGATGAAATTTGGCTTGAAGTTCTACTTGCATTTCACTTGCACCTTACCCTTTTAGTTGTATTATACGAGTTAGTTTACTATGTATAAAAAGATACCGATCCCGTTATCCTTTCAAATTAACGATCATGATGTTTAATTTGACCATCTAGTCGTCACATATTATACAGCCAAAGGGGAAGGGGCCATGTGAGGGATACAGAGAGTGTCGCCTTGAGGCCTCACTGGGGACGGACGGGTCATCGATTGTCCTCGTCCGAGGCTAAGGCCCTGCTGGCCTTTAGCGACAATCCTTCATCAATGGTCGATGCCCCTGAGCCCCAGCCATTTGCCATATTTGAGTGTGATATTGAAGGGGTGGAGAATTATCTACCGAGTATATATGTAGTCTATTCACTTTAAAACACCTATCAGCGAAGTGGGATTTGCTAGGGATCGTAGTTTGTAAGCGTCATCATCATGTGAGGGCAGTGAGGTGAAGCTTAGTAAGCCAACCATGTCCCAGGAACACTCTCACGGTTCGTCTCAACATTCCCCTCATCCACAACTACTTCGTCCAGCGTCCAAAGTATGTCTTAAGCTAGTTGGACGTTCCCTCTAGTGATGACGTTGACTCAGCTAAGGCATATGTATATCTCAACTTGTATCACCATATCGTGCGTAAATCCGTTAGTTCAGTTTGAAATGAACGAACCAACTGATGGGACTTAATTCAATTGGTAAGACATCTCATTAGTCCGAGAATGCCCAGTTAGCACTAATGTAATTCAATTCTGTACGATTAAGATACTTCTATCAGTAGTCTAAGAAACTCAGGCCCTTCTTTCCCATGTGAATCCATCACATTTAAGTACAAGCCTTGAGAGCCGCTGAACCCGCAACGTAGGTCACTCATGGGTATGTTGCATATTATCATTGTTCTGCGGTGGACCATTTGGCTACCATTAGATACATGAAGGCGTCAAGTAATAGCTAGTATCACCCGTATATACATCTGCCCATAGGCACAACCACATGGTGAGGAAGCATACTGCTGATGTCCTGCCTTTTACATATGGATATACAACTTTATTTAAGCCAAGAAATACACCGATTACGGATTGGTGGTTCACTACATCATTGAACTGCACCTCAATTGATATTCCAGTCCACGGTTAACGAGATCTTGGAAGCAACGTTCAACCTTGAACCCTCCAGAGAGTAGCTTAGGATAAGGTCCATGGTACATCTCGAGATACTTTTTCAGTGCCTCGGCATTTTGTTTCGCCGTCTCGATGTCAAGGGATGGCGCCAACCTCTGTGCGGGATTTAGTCCTCCATATAATTTTCGACTCGCCATTAACTCCACAACCGCCCATTGAACTTGGAGAGCTTCTTCGTAGGACCCCAGGGTATATAGGCGACTTTCCAACCTAGACAACGGGAGAATGAGCAGGTGAAGATGCTCGAAGGGGTTGATTACAACAAACATCCTGCAAAACTCGATGAGATACTCCATGACCCTGATTCCATTTACGAAATGGCCTCTTCGAGAAAAAAGTTGCTCGATATCGAGTAGATGTTGAACCAAGATGGAGTGACGGTCCTCGAGGTTGTTTTCCGAGATATCTTGATAAACCTCGATGACTCTGTGGAATAGACCAATGGCCTCCTTGCACCATGGTGCACCATGGAGATGAAGGATCAAGCTCTCCAAGCAGAGTCTTAATTGTGAATGGGAACGATCCGACCGCATCGTCCGTACACATCGATATATGGTGACGAGCTCCTTCACTGCCTTATTCCTCGTGTCACAATCCTCCACCACGCTTAGAACCCCGCACAAGGTCCTGCACATTCTCACAACGAAGGCGGCTTGATTTTTCCTTTCAAGCTGGCCGCGTATGGCGATTGCTTCCTCCATCACTCTCTGAGCATCTCCAAACTGTCGACGAAGACAGAGGTGGGAAAAGAGGTCATATAAGAATTTCCCCAGTTGACATGAGATTCTGCTGTTCCCGGACATTGAGATCCGGCAACACACGTGAACCCCCCACTCATAGATAGTACTCGATTCCTCCATCATTCCTAAGTCTCCTAACGCAAGAGCGAGGCCAAGTAAGTCCCTGGCTGCATCCATGCTCGACATCTTCCTGCCTGACCGAAGAGTGGTGATAATTCGCATCGTTTCTTGGATTGTATCTTTTCGAGTGCGATGAGATCGGGCCTGGTTTTTACAGAATAGCAGCTCCCTAAAAGGGTTGGACCATATGAAGTCTCTTTGCTTGATTCCCCGATCGCAATATTGAGGAAGTATGTGGGATAGCTCTTTGACGCGTCTTTTTAGAAACGCGTTATCAATGACAGATGATGAGAAAGATCTCAAAGACTGTAATGTATGATAATCAACCACTTGATCCGCTTCAGTGAGGAGGTACACCTACATTCCTTCCGCTTTTAATCGATAATACGGCTTTGGATGGATTGTTGTCTCGAAGACTAGTTAACCCTTGCTCCGAAGGACTATCATTTCTGCTGAGACCAATTTGTTCTTGGATACTGCGCTCTATTCTGTCTAACTCAGCCATTCGCAAAGGAGTCGCTCCTGGAATCAATGTCTCCATCATCACCTGTAGTTGACGTGAAATAGCCTCCTAAGGCATATCATCAATAAATGCATTACAATTTGAATATAGACATCATACCTGACCCTCCCGCATGGCAACCAGTTGGGCATTCATAGAAGTGATTTCGCTATCAGCACGCATAGTAGAAGATAGCTATGCATCTTCTTATGTAAGCACAGCCGACTCATGTAGCAAAAATGCTTACTTGGAGGTTATCCCGACACCTTTGGACCTTGCGATTCAACACTGCAAGCCGATCCTTGATGTCACTTGCATTGAACAACTCCCTTAATTTAGCTATCGACCCACTTCCATTACGTTTACATAGATCGTCTTGATAGCGTAGGATTGTTCTGAGTTCACTAGCAAGAGGGTTGCATGAATTGAATTCTCTTGCTAATGATTGACAGCGCCACTTACTTCTCGAACTCAGATAATTCATCGCGCAGTCCGACAGAAGTATTCAAATTTCGCTGGCCAAGAAAGTCCTCGACCCGTCTGAGGTATTCAACGATGTCCGTGCATAAGAAAGCGCTCTCACTCCTGTTCTCGTCAACCTGAGAAGATATTGCATAAGCCAGAGTTTCTTGGTCAAAGAATATGGAGTACTTGGTCTAAAATTGCTTTAACAGCAGATCCAAGCTCAATTGCTGTGGTCACAGTACCAAGAATATCCATTGTTCGTGACACAGGATTTATCTGTGCTGAGTACCTCTAAGGAGCTAGCCGAAGGAGTTGCAGTCAGAGTCATGGCTTGAGCGTACAAAGAACGGTAAAAGAGGTGTCCAACATACCACTAGGTGATTGGGTAGCGAGGAACAGTCACAACTCAAACGGTTTGCAACTAGGTCACTCCGGAATGTTTCGTACACAGGCTATGGATCATCAGAAAGGATGGTTGCCGCACAGCATTTCTAAATCGAATTAGAGAGAAACAGCCCGATACGATGTCTAAGTAGCCCCAGTTGACCCTGGTGGGACCACGACGGTTGTGCATCGTTTCATATCTAACAATGAAAACTATAATTATGAGTTTCGGTTCATTTGGAGAGGGTAGCGAGCAATCTTACGAACAATCAAATGTGAGGAAACGTCACTCTCTGGAGTTGTTTTGGGTCCCTTTCTTCCGTTCAAGTATTGTACATCTCTTGAGGACCCTGAAAAGGCATTAGTATGCGAGCAGGATTCTCTTACCAAATTTGGCTGAATTCGTACCTAGGAGTCTCAACGGTGTAATAGCCTATAGTTTGAGGTAGAGGGTTTGAGTAAAACAATCCCTCACTTGGTTCGACTTGAATGTGATGCTTGCGAGTGCTCACCACATGTCCCCACTGCTCCAATAGTTTCAGAAGTAGAGGACGAAAGAAGTTACTGAGTCGAAGATGGCTTGGCCTCAAGGGGGCGGTGATGTTATCTTATTTCCGATTGATGGCCAAAACGATGCAGCCCAGGTGTACACTGTGGTATTGCAAGCATTTCTCAACAGATGACCAGAAGCTAAACGTGGCAAATATCTGTCCATTGTCGTTGCGCCGTAATAGAATCTAAGCAAAGTGTTCTGCATAGCTTGGTCAGACGATAACGATGGGTGTGACATCGCGACGCCCCAAACGACTTGAGGCACAGGATTTTCTCGTGAAGAGCACCCATTCGTCCAGGGGCTGGAAAGGTCAATGGCGTAACAAAGAATGGTATTGATTGCTGTGCTTGGTAACCATGACGTAAAGGAAGTTGGGTTTCAAATCAGACGAACGCCACTCAAATTTCTCAGGATTCGGAGACCTTGAATCCGCAGTTGCGTTTAAGCTTTATGAAGCTTTACTATTTAGCAATGACTGGCCACCAAAAATTCCAGTAAGAGAGGCGCTTGTAGATGCGGCTATTCACGATTAGGAACAAACTTATTTTCCAGTAGAGTGACCATATATAAGTTTATGACCTCAAGTATACGGCGTTGTCTCACACAGCCAACATGCAGACAACCGGCGGCATCACACCGCGCAACATATATATTGCCAAGAAGAGTTTCCCTCGGGAAAAAAGAGTGATTCATCCCTTGATCCTCAGTATATCACTTTAGGGTCTTTGTCTTGGCACTGCCGCAAGCGAGTTCCATTCCGCATTTCTATTGGAACCAATTCGAGGAGTCAACAATATCTCAATCAACTGTCACAGAAAAATCTATCCTTGCCACTTCCCACGTTGGCATCCCCTCATTGCCACTGCTCGTAGTATATCAACCATACAGGGCATTGTTGGAGGCAGCCATCTCTGTCCCTTGCTCGTCTCACCGTCTGACACCTTATGGAGTATTATGACTCCCTATCAAAAATCATCACGACTCTCGAGAGAATCAAGAAGGGCTTTGAGGAGGTTGGTCTTGCAATTGAGGACGTTAACTTGTACTGACCTGCCATCTAGGCAAGACAGTCCGGGTTGGCTGGCCAAGTCCTTTCAGCCGAAATTCTCGACACACTCTTGCGAATGAGAATCATCTCTTCGCCAAGCTGTCTGGTTTACTCTCCTTTGCTGGTCCAATATCTAACGGACTGTACGGAGTGGGTAGTCTTATCATTTTCCCAGCCATCGCTCACATACCAACTAAATGAAAGAACCGTGGATGTTATTCATTCTAAACAGCAGGAGCAGATGTGGTGGAAAGACAGCTTGTGGGGTAGACTTACTCGGTTTCTAAGACCAAGAACCTCTTTCGAAGAAGCTACCAACGGTCTTGCTGGGCTTTTGACGCCTTTGCAACTTACATTCAAAGCCATGCAGGTACCGTATGTCACCTTTTACATAAGGACTACCTTATAACAATTGTTTTCTTGGATATATAGACCACTTATGAAGTTCGCTCAAGTAAGCAATTTCTGTCGATGTGTCGAATATAAATAATGCTCATAAATGTCACATTAGAACTTATCAGAAGGATCGAAATTAAGGTTGAAGAACACATCACCAAGCTTGAAAAGGACCCTAGCTTGGCACGGTCGGTGATCAGGGTTGCGGGAATGACGGGCGACGACATTTGTCAAACACTCAGGCACGCTCAGAAGGTAAGCCAGCGTCTTTGGACTCAAACCCGATTTGACTTAACCTGTTTTCCAGGCCCTCTCGTTTACTGGATCACGTTATGACCTGGAAGTCAGGTATCTGATGCTGAAGATCGACATACTAAAGCAAGAACTAGCCCAAAAGGATCCATACTCCCAAAATCCACCGCCATACGACGCTAGGCACCCGAAAAATTACACGCTTATGTCGAGTGTTGGGGATGAAGATGACTCCGAACCTGCGGATCTCTTCCTTAAGCTGACTCAGTTCTTGAGGTTTATGAAACCAGGAAACCGACGTCTCGACCCCGATGGTGAATACCTGAAGAGCGTTATCGCAGCGTTACTGGAAATGGACCTCCTGGAGGAGGCCACACAAATAAGCTTATGGGACGTCCAGATTCTTCGTGATCAGCCCTCCAATCAAGTTCCTTTCACCAAGTCACTTCTGCGTTATTCAAGTCTACTGATTCAAGTCCGCAAATACGTGGAAGCACTCGCAGCTATCGAAGAATGCGTGGGTATTCTTTTGGATAATGTTGATTCTCAGCAGTCGGATTCAAGAGCAAACGTGATCTTGGCTCTCGAGCTCAAGTTGATTGCATTAGAGGAGTTGAAGCGTCAAGAAGAGCAAATCAAGCCATTGGAGGAACTGATAAGGCTGTACCGCGAAAAGATTCCCCCTCGGGAGAGTGCTCTAGCTCATTCCCTACTCCGCCTCGCAACTTTGTTCAAGGAATCCCAGAGACTCGAGGATGCTCTGGAGACCTCCGAAGAATCGGTGTACATATATAGGAGGCTCGCCCGTCACCAACCCTCCCTCCATGTCTCCGACTTTGCACTGTCTCTCAATGTCATGGCATCCTCCTTAGGTGGACTGCGACGATATCGAGACGCACTGAAAATTCTGGGAGAGTCACTCCAACTTTATTGGAACTTGACTGACGATCAATGCCCGCTCCGCATCAGGCTACTCGCGTATTCCCATATGAATCGCTCCGCTTATCTTGCGGAGCTGGGGCATCACGGAGGTGCCTTGGAGTCCTCGGAGATTTCGGTGGACTTGTACCGCAAACTGGTCCAGAACGCCTCCGAGCCTGCGCACATACACCGTTACTTTGCGATTTCTCTAGTTGGGATGGCTTCCAGCTTGAACAAAGTTGGGAGGTATAAGGACGCCATGGATGCATATACGGAGTCCATTAGCATCTATCGAAACCCTTTCCAAGGAGACCCCGCTCAACTTTCTTCGGAATTAGCTTCCTCGCTCGAAGGCTTAGCATGGTCCCTACATAAACTTGAAGATCACCAAGCTGCGTTATCGCACGTGGAGGAGGGTCTGCAGCTGCTCCCACGCTCTGGAAAGGGACGTATTCGGAGCGCTTGCTTGAAAACTCGGGCGGTTTGCCTGTCGCACTTGAACAGACATCAGCAGGCGAAGAAAGCATTCTTGGACTCGATGGACATACTTCGTTCTTTACACGGAGAGAAGCCAGAGGAATACGTATCTTTTATGGCGGAATATGCGCTCGAGTATTCACGTATTCTATTGCGGAAAGGCGATTCCGATGAAGCGAAAACCACAGCCAAAGAGTCAGTTTCGCGATATAGGCTCCTCGCTAGAGATGAGGACTCTGTATATAACTCGGGACTAAAGGAAGCACTGGAACACTTATCCAATATCCAGGCGGAGGAAGCCAGAAAGACGCTAGAGGAATCATTTAAATTGTGAGCACAAATCCTCTAATACCCGAGTTACATGCTTATGTCATCATCCATTCACGTATTAGCAATTGAATGACGCCGCATCGACACATCTTCTGATGTCATACACCACTCACGACTCGCTGTCCACCGAATGATCTCGGTATCTTACGTATGATAGATCTCCAATCCATCGTTCCAGTGACCTTTAGTCAAATTAATTTCGATAAGCAATACCCCTACTTTCTTGGCTTCATCTCCACATCTTCGAGCGCTTGTGCAAAGCAAAACGGGAGTTGTGGTCAACCACAACTGGCCATCAGTTCATTTTAACTTTTACCAAAAACTTGTCTGATGTTTCTACCTACCTAGAAATAATACGATCAACGCCATTGAGGCCTAAGACAAAATGCTTGAGTTGCTAGAAGACATGCCACGCTACTTTACATCACAAAGAAAAAATAAACGACGTGACAAATACAGCTCAAATTGGGTTATCAGGATTGCTCTTCTTACACCATAGTATACAGATCAGCCCCGCCGAGGTGCACACGAGATAGATCGATCATAGAGGTGAAAAGTGTAGGTCACGTGAGCTCAAGCGCATTAGTAGGCTTTTTTCTCGAGCATATCGATTATAAAGGAAAAATACTCTCGAGGAGTTTCTTAGCAGCTTCGACGACAGTATATTCAGCCATAACGAAGGTTTCCTGTCAAATGGATTACATCATGGATTTTCTTCTATTCATCGATGATGAGAGCTCAAAAGGATACAAAAGCTATGGAGGGCAGGATTGAACATCCGAAGTTGAGAGAGCTATAGTTCAACTACCAGACGTTTCGCCACTCTGCCCTAACATCCGTTCCAGATTGATGGCTTCTTGTTCAGCTCTTGTTGCATCATCAAAACGCTCCAGCTTTCGTAGGTTCGCCTCCCAGCATCGCAGTGACTTGGCGAGGTCACTGTGGTACCCGTCGTCCATATCAACCAGCTGCCTGACAACGCCAACAGCTTCTTCCCTCGTTTTCTCCGCGTCATTATAGCGCTCTAGTTTTTCTAGCAAAGATGCAAGTTCACCTAAGGACTCAACCAACTTGGGAAGATATTTTTGCCCATCTCCCTCAGCGAGTTCTCGCGCTACACCAATAGCTTCATTTGCAATCTTGACGGCGCGTTCATTTTGTCCAGATTTCTGAAGATAGTCCGCCAGGTTACCGAGCAACAGGGCTAGTATGGGGGAATAGACATCCCGCTGGCTCCTTAAGCACTCCCGACACAACCTAATGGCTTCTTCTTCCATCTTGACCGCAGCCTTTGTTCTTCCGCAACCCTGCAAATAAGCCGCCTGTTGATTCAAAGCCCCAACTAAGTAAGGAAGATTGACTTTCCGATCCTTGCGAACGAGATCTCGACGCATGGTAATGTTCTCGTCCCCAACATCCACTGCGTCTGAAGAACGTCCTGAATTATGTAGATTGAATGCCAACGTATGCAAGGAGAGTGCAAGAGGGAGGAGATATGCATCATGATCCTGTTGGGCGAGTTCTCGACGTAGTCCCACGGTTTCTTCTGCAATGTTTACAGCCTCCTCGCTACGCCCGGACCTTTCGAGATACTCTGACGTGGATTGTGAATACAACGCCAGACGTCGAATATACTTGTCCCTGTCGTCTTCTGCTAGTTCTCGACACATTTCAATTGCTTCCTCCCCGGAACGTGCCGCTGCTAGATGCTGTCCCGATCGATCCAGGGCGTAGCCCAAGTTGTGAAGGGATTGGGCCATAAGCGAGAGATACATTTTGCGATCCGAACTGAGCAGTTTCCGACGTATTTCTACAACTTCGGTCATTGCCGTAGCAGCCGCCTCAAAATGACCCAAGTTCTTCAGACCTTTGGCGATTTCCTCCAGCGATGTTGCTAGTTTCGCGAGGTCGTTCATATTGCCCTTCTGCGCCAATCTTTCTCTGAGTTGAATAGATTGATTCAGCACTTTTTGCGCAGCGTCAGGTTGGCCATGTTGTCCGATATCCATGAACAAGTTGTAGAAGAACTTGGAAAGATCGTAAAGGGTCCTTGAACTTGCAGTTTCCCTAACTTCGCGACATATTTGTACACTCCATTCATAGATCTCTTCCGACTCCTCTTCCATTCCCAATTGCCTCAACGCCTGGGCCAAACCGAGTAGGTCTTTGGAGGCATGTTCGTATGTGATCTGCTTTCCAGAGCGTAATAATGACAGGATCCGCAAGGTTTCCTGGATTGCACCTTCTTTAGAGACGACTGATGAGGTTATGCGTCGTCGTTCCAACTGTCCCAGTAGTAATGTATCCAGCCAGCTGGGTGTTCGTTTCATGACAACGTGTTCACGGAGTTGCGGGAGAGCATTGGTAAGCTCTTTGACCTTTCCTTGGAGGTAGCCTTTTTCAGTAAAGGATGCAGAGATTGACTTCAAGGACTGCGTCGGCTTTCATTCAGTATTGACATTTATCGATAGGATGCATTACTTACAAGCTTCGCATTCTTTACTGACGGGGCGGGTTGAGGGTGAATTGGGCGAAGCTCTATCGCACCTGCTACCTCCGAAGGACGCGAAGTCGATTGAAACCTCTCCTCTATGTGATCCAGTGTAGCCATTCGTCGGGGATTTGCGCCGGGTATGAGTGAGGCCATCAA
>WSUA01000665.1:0-12085 GCA_019633455.1 Tulasnella sp. 419
GCACCTCTTCCTCTGAAGCTCTCCGTCTCCTGAGAAGTGACACGATTTGATTCTTCTTTCAAGTACGCAAATGCACTCCGTCCAAATATGTCTTCAAACAACGTCATTGGTTGTTCTTCAACTCTACCCTTGATTGACTTTCCGACAGCAGGTTCTTCCATGGAGTTGAATGAATGGACCTCATCACCAAACATCACCAATGACCATTCGTTTGTTATGCCAACCAGTGAGAAACCTTTAGGGAACGTGGAAGAATATGATGCGATCTGACGGAGTTGGAAAGGAAGTGTCCACTCCCTGATTGGCGTTCGGTTTTGGGGACTAAATACCAATATTCGAGTACCGTTGTACGGAGATTGCGGGGAAAGGATGACGGAAAACATGTCAGAGTTCGGAAGCATGAAGATGTGTGCTATGGGGTCTTGAAGCTGAAGATTCCATACAACTAAGAGCATGACATTAGGAGACCGCCGTAAGCAAAAACGCAAAGAGAAACCTACCTTTGCTAGTAACCAGATCCCATACAATAATTTGATCTGCCCCCGATGCAGCAATATATCTTCCTGCATTGCCGAGGAATGCAAATGATGATATACTCTTGGTCGCCATGGTAGTGAGAGCTCTGACAAGGACATTGGAAGACGCGTCCCATAATGTAATGAACATTCCTTGAGCAACGGCCAACAGAGATCCATCAGGGGAGAATGTAAGTCTGGTGGGCACCTCATTTCGATATCCGAATGAAGTTCTTTGAACCCAGAAAGCTTTGATGGAGTGAAGTGAGATCATGGTTCATGCAGTTAAATTCAACCACTAACTCACCTTCCCCTTCTGTCTTCTTGGTGGCCTTCACGGTTTTCAGGCTCCAGGTTTTGATGTTCCCATCTTGTCCCCCAGTAGCTAACAAAAGTCCACCTTGTTCATCAGGAACATTAAACTCGATGGTGGTAACCATAAGTTTTCCATGTGGTTTATCTATTCTTGTGTTCAACACGAAGGTCCTTTCATTCTCATCCCACTTCCACACCTTCAATCCAGTCTCCAACCCGAACTCTTCATCTTCACGATAGTCGACGGTGGCCAACCATTCACCTTGCAAGGGCGATAATACGGCATGAGATATTCGGGAAGGTGTTATTGTCTGGATATGTTTAGAAAGAGATGAGATACGATTAGAAGGTAGAACCTCTAGGTCGGTGATGACGGATGAAGACGGTAGAGAGTATATCTGAAGAGTAGATGGGTGTGATGACGGTAAGATAATGTTGCGTGATTGTGGGTGGACGGTGAGAATAGGAGGAAGGGCAGAGGGCCTGTCAGTGACGTCTAACGCTCCGGGATCTGGAGAGCCGGATAAGTACAGTGCTAAGGATATCGTGGAGGTACTTACTAATTTTCATACGGCTACTGGTCCATGATATTTTTAGGGTCTGTGCGCTAATGGTTACAAGGGTTCCATCCATCAAACCAATCAAGTACTCTTCACCCCGCTGCGGGGATCTATGAGCGGTCAAACTTCGTATTGGCGCTCCCAATCTCGGTACAAACTCTTTATGTCCCGAATCTAGCTGCCATATAACCATTGTTGACTCCTCTCCTCCGGAAAGTAGATATGCTCCGTTTGGGGTGAAAGATAAACTCTGTACTGGATGGGCATGCCAGTGGAACAGGGTTGTAGTTGCTTTCTTTTCAACGCCCAACTTTTCAAACGAGAGCTCCTCTAGATTTTGAAGCGAATACCATAACCGGATTTGTCCTCGTGTATCTCCTGTCGCGAAGTAGTCTTCAGTGGGGTGAAACGCCAAACATGTCAAGTGGTCGGTAGATGTTAATTTGGAAAATCCGGATTGAAGGGAGGACGTGTTCGCGATGTGCGCCTTGAGACCCGAGAGTACGACGAGCCAGTTGCCAGAGGTAGATATGCCCAAACCCGTCACGGTACTAGTCTTTCCGACCCGTAACGTAGAGTATTCGCGCTTTCGTCGCTTTTGGTGGCCGTCATCTTCGTTCATCGAACCCGCGTGACTCGGACTTTGACCCCATGATACACGAAGCACGTGCGAAACAGGATGTCGACGTTCTGTAAAGAGGAATGCGAATGAGTAAGAATCGATATAAAGTTGAGATAACCTCTGAAAGTTAAAAATGTGCCGCGCCTTTTTGCTCACACGAGCAATGAGGCCAAGAGGATTGACGCTCACCTTTATCCTTCTCAGGGATGTTCACAGCAACGAACAATGTATCTGTCAATTTTTCATGTGCGCATATACGAACAATTGGGTTCTTGAGGTTAATGGTCTTGAGTAGTCGGGGTTCCAAGTAATCCCAGATCTTGATGCATCCATCAAGCGAAGCGGTGTAAAGTTGATACGGGTTATGTGGGTTCAATGCAATGGATGTGATGATGTCCTTGTGCCCGTCGAATGCGGTTGATGTTGACGTAGATGCAGAGTGAAGGGAGGAGGGATTGGTAGCCGAGAGTGTAGAGACGACTTCCCTAGTCGCGGTGGAATGAATCTTGACCGAGCTTGCAGACGGAAGGAAGAAGTACCTAAAATATGATTAGTCACGTAGGTACATTAATGTATATAGGATGCGCGTATAACACTCACTTGGAGTCTTTGGAAAACACAGCGGGATGATTCGTCATGACAGCGTCTGTCAATACTTTCCAAGCCCATGGTTGAGGCTGGACTATAGACGTATCATTCAAACCCTCCACTATTGATGGCTGCTGCCTCTTTTCCTTTGCGTTATTGGCATCATTAGCGGGTGTCGAGTCTTTCCTTTTCTGTGTTTTAAGACTCGGCTTGACAGCTGCCTTTCCCTTCCCACTGGATCGAGACATCCAATCACCAGTCGCAAATGACCGTTAACCAAGTAGCCAATAAGGTCAAGACCTTCCCCTGTCCGACTGGCAAGTAATGTTGAGGTGTGGAGATCAAGTGTAAAGGGTCGCCAGTCCCCGTTGAAAATTGGTTCGGTGATAGGTTCCGATTCAGCCGTGATCAGGGTCCTCATTCCCACTCATTCGGTCTCTTCCGGTTACTCAGCTTGTCGTCATTCCATCTACAGTATCCACCCAATTCTCACTCCTTACTAGGACAACATCGATGGCAAGGAAGAAACCTCAGTCAACCAAGCAGAAAAAAGCTCAACTGCAGGAAAAGCGGGCAATCAAGAGAGGTGATATTCCTGCCCCTCCACCACCGACAAGGAGTGAAAAGAAAAGAAGGGGCGTACATGGACGATCTACTATCCAACTACGAGACGAAAAACAATCAGATGATCCAGAGGTGGCAGCAGCAGCAGCTAATTTAGCGCGAAAAATCGAGTCGTCTCGAAAACTTCAGTCAACTTACCTCAAAATGAAACCAGAGTTTCTGGCTGCATGGAAGGAAAAGGCTGCAAACGAACCCTTACGAAGACCCGTTCCAGATGAAGCACGATATGTGCCTAGTAATCTGGTGGAGCAGAAGGAGGCAGAGGAGTTATCCGCTCCCAAGCGACCAAAGTGGAGGTTTGAGATGTCAAAGAAGGAAGTAGAAGCGAATGAAGAAGCAATATTCCAAAGGTGGATGGCAGACACAGAAGCTAAAGTTGAAAAATGGAGGACCAGCTCGATTGAAGGGCAAGAAGCAACCACTTTGCTGAGGTCACCTGCTTACTTCGAACGAAATATCGAAGTATGGAGACAGCTGTGAGTGTTCAATTTTACTCTTTGTCTCATCATCAAACTAAGAAACGAAGTTCTGGGTAGTTGGAGAGTAACAGAGCTCTCATCCATTTTCCTCGTGCTCTTGGATTCCCGTTGTCCCCTACTCCATTATCCACCTTCCCTTCATAACTACATCCGCTCATTCAAATCTCCTCGCCGAACTATATTAGTGCTCACGAAAGTTGATGTAGTGGGTCAGGATCGCGCGGACAGATGGAAGGCATGGCTTCTGAACAGATATCCTGGGGTGAAAGTAGCTCAGGTTTCGAGTTACTTGGACCAGGAAGGTGAACGAAAAGGACAAGGTAGAAAAAACGTCAAGAGTTTGATCAATATATATATACTGATCTATATGATAGGCGCCAGGAAACGATACATCCCTCATATCCCTCCAGCCTCGCTCAAAGATCTATTAGAAGCCCTCCAACAATGTCACAAGGAGCTTCTAGAGCCTCCTCCTCATATCCGAGACAATCCGGAAAAGCACAGTAGCTGGAAACCACGGGTCAGGCGTGAAGTGGATTGGACAGCTTTGTATCGCGTTGATCAAGAAAATCGCCCGGCTACATCCGGTACTACTAGGCCAGACGAAGCGCAGGCAGAAGACCCAGCACACGAAGAAGAGCAAGTCCAGAAGAACGAGGATGACAGTGATGACGATGCACTGGATGAGCCCAACGGGCCGTTAACAGTGGGTTTGATTGGCCAGCCAAACGTAGGGAAAAGCTCTGTCAGTCAATCTTTCCTCCCGTATAATCACCGGCGTGACGTACGGCTCACCTTTTCCTGACATTCGTAGCTCTTGAATGCTCTTTTTGGCTCCATCAAAGTCCGAGCTTCTCGAACACCCGGAAAGGTCCGTCTACTGCTGGTCTCATGTTACCAGTTGGTGATTGGCTAACGGCCATTTCCTTAGACAAAACACTTTCAAACGTTATTTTGGTCACCCGAACTACGCCTGGTCGACTGTCCAGGTCTAGTTTTACCAAATCTCGTACCTCTTGAACTTCAAGTTCTGTCATCTATAATACCCATTTCAAGGGTGTCTTCAATTCCTTCATGTATTTTTAACGCCGGTAATCTTCTTCCTCTAGAACGAGTATTCAACCTCCGGCATCCTTCGGAAGATGAACCAGAGGCAGAAGACAAAAGGACCTGGAGAGGAGGAATGAAACCATCAACTCCATCAGTCGCTCAAAAGAAATGGACTGCTATGGATGTGCTAACTGCGTATGCAAATAAGAAGGGGTGGGTTACAGCAAAAGCAGGAAGACCAGACGTTAATCGAGCAGGAAACGCTAGTGAGTGGTGAACGTCATGAAGTTCGAATGGCTTAATGGACTGACAAGCGCGTAGTTTTACGAGCTTTGGCTGAGAATAGGGTTCCATGGGCATTTGAACCACCGTCGTCACCTTCTGCTTCAACCCCAACCTCTGCGGAGGATACCGAAAAGTCACATGATGGCATATGGCTTGCTGACTCAACAAGCAGAATCGATGAAACGGACGCAGAGTCTGAAGTAGACGATGATACCGAAGATGAGGACAACAAGTTGACGCAGTCGATGAAGGAAGCGAATATCTCTGAAGAAGAGGAGGAAGAAGACGAAGAGGAAGAAGATTGGATCGATCATACGAAACCTGCTAAACGGAAGCCCACGATCGTTACCAGCGGCGGAATGTTTGGAGCATTAGTGGAGGATGATGACGAAGACGAGGAAGAATCAAATGAAGATGAAGATGGTAGTGAAGAGGGGTGATCTGACAAAATTTGTAATGGATGTCATTGAATGAAGTTGAATGCGTTGAAGCACACTTGGGTCACAAGCCTCAAAATGATTCATGCAAATAACTATGTTTTTGATCAAAGA
Organism: Tulasnella sp. 419; assembly: GCA_019633455.1. Taxonomy (NCBI): domain Eukaryota; kingdom Fungi; phylum Basidiomycota; class Agaricomycetes; order Cantharellales; family Tulasnellaceae; genus Tulasnella; species Tulasnella sp. 419. Next base: position 5,590 of record WSUA01000665.1, read on the forward strand.
TAAAATCCAAATGTACACAGAGTATGACGTAAAGAATGTCGTGCAGAAACGTGAAAAGAACGAGGAAATCATTGAGAGGCGAAAGCAGGCATCACTACTCTATTCCTGCACCTCGATTTCTTTCTTCTCAAGCGACAACTCTTCTCCTATGACCCTCTTCCAAACATCCCGCACATCTTCAACGACGGTCTCGAAGTGGGAAGTAGCATCGTAGGACTTTGTGATGAAGATGTTGTCGTCCTTTCCATCTGAGGTTGGCTCGTAGAGTGGCGAGACGGAAACGAATTTGGCGTAGATGGGACCGAGGAGATCCAAACCTGGTCTTAACTCTAATTCGGGAGTGCTGGTCTCAACGATGGTGCTGACAATTGCGATATACGTATCCTTGGCCGCGACGTTATGATTGTGGGAAACCGAGGCAATATAGATATCTAAAGGAGAATCCACATTATGACACCGAGTTCACAGTTAAACAGGGTGGGTGAACTCACCATTTCTCCTCTTTACTTGGTTTTGCGGAATAACAATTTGAATCGAATCCGCATTATCCGTCGAGGGTATGGGATGTTTCAAGATACAAATTGCACGAACGACCTTCCCTGTCTCCAGAACTCTAACCTTGCCAGAACTGCTTTCTGATGCACCTCCGAAATAGCTTGGATCACCGATGACTTGCTTGGCTTTTACGGTCTCTCCTTCACTGGTGACTCCGACAAATTTGCCGTTTTCATCCGTGACAACCTCAGAGACCGGCTTGTTGAGCATGTATGTTCCGCCATAAATAGCAGAAAGACGAGCGAAGGCTTGGGGGAGTTCTCCAAGACCGTAAAGTGGATAGATATAAGGGGATTTGCCATAGCGAGCCATGGATTGTGTGTAAAGGATAATACGCTCGTATGTTGGGCGCGCAGGTTTGGTGACGTAACTGATAAGGTATCGTGTTAGTACACTGCATTTTCATCATTAAAAAGACGCGGCGTACTCATCATCGAGGTAAAGGGCCATGGCATGGCCAATAAAGTCGCGGGTACCAGGCTCCAAGCTGAATTTGTCATATACATCCTTCATGCTGTTTTTATCGAGGTCGAGGCCTGTGGCACAATGTAGGTAAGGGATAGCGGAAACAAGAAACACAGAGACAAGACCAACCTTGATGAGTGGTGGGATCACTATCATTCCATTTTTGAAGAAACTCAAAGAAGCCTTTTGCACGCCTCTTCTCGAAGAGACCCATCAAAGGGCTTTTGACAGCCTCTATTTCGTTGGAAGGGACCTTGTTGATCTTTCCATCTCGGAGCACGTATGAACCCGCAATTTGCTTGAACTCGAGGTACCTAGTAACGTCGGTATGGACAAGGATCCTTGTGAGTTCACCGGATGAGATGATGAACTTTGGAATCAAGTCGATGGCGTAGTCTCGGTCCCGACCGAGCTCACTAGGGGGTGCGCCTTTGCCAAACTTTTCATAAAGCTGGGTGATGAGTACGTAAAGTACGCGTGTGGATGGAAGCGGATGACGAAGCAGAGACGTAAAGAAGTCAAAAGTGAGTGCCGCAAAACGAGGCGCAACAAACGGATGTCACGCACCTGAGTCAAGTTCAAGCTCGCAGACTCAGCACCGTAATAATCGTTTCTGTCCATATGAAGGACTTTCTTGCCCGACTTGGAGAGCAAACCTGAAAGGATACATTCTGTCAAACCGGTGCCCAGCACGATCACCTAGAGTAAGCAGCACGACGCGTAGATACGGATCAGAACCAGGTCTGGAACATGAACAGACGTGGATACATACATCATATTCCTCATCCATGATAGCTCAAGTGTTTCAAGTGGTATTGAGAGGAGAGTAGGTGGTTTGTCTCCCAAATCGCTGTTGCGGATTGATGGGGAGATGAGATTTGTATATCAACTGCCGATCAATTACTTTATAGGGGTCAAGGGTACCCTGGAGTTAGCCCGCTATCTCCGACGAGGTAAAATCACGCTGAAAGTGTACGGATGTTTCTCAATTGTTTTCTTCCATAGTCCCTCTCATTGACGCTTAGCTCTCCAACTCAAGTTGCTTAACCGTATAAGGTAAGCCCTTCAAGACTTGATAATATCGACCATTATACACCAGTCCAGACACCACAGGATACCAGGCTTCTCAGATGCACAAAGCGCTGAGTATAGACGAGATAATCCGTAAAATCTGCACTCAAGTACTATTGGATTCAATTGGCAAACCACGGAACCAGTCGGCGAGACCCAGTCTTCTATCTTTGGCAGTGCCATGCAAAGCCTTCAAAGAGGCTGCCCTCGATGCATTATGGGAAGTCAATACAAATCCTAAATCTATATTTTACCCGTTCGTTGCCTGGGGGAATTTTCTCGAAGAAAGCCGTGAGCTGGTGAGGATATCTTAAATTACTAATGTTAAATTACTAATATTCATGGTGTGATGCGCAGCGACTCGTACGTCACGTGACACATACGGACTGGATCCGATATGCGCCCTATGCTGCCCGAGTTGTGGACGTGCTCTGGTTTCCCAACTCCAAAATCTCCGTGGAAGCCTGCTTATCGCTCCTTTCTAGTTATCCAAAAACGTCCCTGTTCAAACGAATTCGGCGGCTCTCGCTCTCCGGCAGTACTTTAACTGAATACCCCGCAGCAAGTCTCTTCAGTTCTCCATCTCTCCTTGCTCTGGAGCTTCACCCAAAGTACACGTCAGCCTATACTGCCATGCCATCATTATTGATTAACATGGGGTCTGGTTCAACGAACATGAAGCAGCTGAAGGTTGTACTCCGAGAGCCTACCGCATTGAATCAAGATATAGCGCACGGACTCGCATCATCTCTAGAGTCCCTCCCTAATCTTCAAGACTTCAATCTTGAAGCGTCATCATCATCACTCTCTCATCTCGTAGCAGCTCTACCACATCTCAGTTGCCTGCGGAAGCTCCATCTGGCTTCGAATAGCAGTGAAGCCATGGGCTTAGACCCCTTCAATTGGGCCGCTTCGATCAATGATTCAGTGTGTCTGTTTCCGATGTTGACTGATCTCTCGATGATATCACGAAACACGGAGGTGGACCTTCACACGTTTGATCGACTGGCCCAACTCTGTCCACTCAACAGTGTTTCTCTCAAATTTGCGGGTCAGTGCGGGCCGGGTGAGCTGGTGTCCATTTTCCAAAGCATCCATGATAATGTATGGGGCGATGTGAGGTCACTCACTATCGAGTTACAGACAGGGGATACTCCAGGGTCCGTTGCCCCGGACCAACTACAGGCCCTGTTTCATCAGGCCTTTGCATCTCTCAAGCTGCTACATCTAGATGGATATCTACTTTTCGATGTCAATGACTCCAGTCTGGAGCTACTCGGAGAGTCATGTCCCCTTTTAGAATCTCTTCACTTTCGGACATATTCATCCCGCGCTAGTCGTGCATCTCCAAAAGCAACGTTAGCAGGATTGATTCACCTCGCCAGAAAGCTCCTCAACTTGATGGAGCTAACCCTTCCAGTCAATGTTACCGATCTTGATGCCGTGCGTGATGCACCTACGCATGATTCGAAGCTTATTTGGTGGGACCCCTCTTACTCCACTGTTTCAGATCCCTTCGAAGCTACCGCAATTCTCTTATATCACTTTCCAAAGTTACAATCTGTGGAGATGCGGCGAGAGCTTTGGGGTGGGCCAAGTGATGAACGAGAGTTAGAAAGAGCGCGATCGGCAGGGCACTTCAAAGAAATTCACAAATTTATCTCCAGAATGGCTTACAAGCGGAAGCCAGGGCAATCCACGAGGGATGCAGCTAAGGATTTATTTGGTTAAAGGTCATATTTTCTCCAGCGGTACTGAATAACTCTTTCAATGTATATACCTCCCACCTATCCAGTTGCTGTCTAATCTCTATATTCATTTGGAGCCTTTATCATTACCTTCCAATCATACCATGCGTGCGCATGCTTCCTCATGTGCACCGCATTGCCCGACCAAGGGTCGAAGATTGCCAGCAATCGAATTTGAGTGCTAACTTGCGCTGTGTGGGCACGCAACTGACGTTGGACTGCCCCCACGATACTAGTACCGGAACGAAGGTTCAGTTTCACCATATTTCGGTATGGTCAAGAGTGTACGTCTTTATTAGGATTTCGGAAATCTTCGCAATCCCAGGAGAACCGCTACTCGGTACAAAAGAAAACGAAGTAATCGCTGGAAGAAAATGCACGTGCCCGCCTGTCGCATGATGTTTGTCGACCATGACAAATTGTCCAATGTTTGATTCATGATGTTTTAGTGTACACAATCCTCTCACTTGAACTTGACTTGAACTAGGTTAACGGCAATTCCTGCTGGTAATTATCACTGGACCATCTTTATTTAGAAATTACTCTGAAATAAACATTTTGTAGAAAACGATTTGTAGGAAGAACCTTATGCGCTTCTTCATCAATACCCATCAGAACCTTCCTCAGCACCAGAAGTCACCGCAAATCTAAGACCGCGGAGGATACCAAATTCTTACTCCATCACATACTGGCCCGATAAGTGCGTCCGTTTGATATAGCTGCCTCAAGTTTACTCTTGCTAACCAGATACAGATGCATCGGGCTTTAGAAATAGATGAGATAATTCGCCTTATATGCGAACAACTACGGCTGGAGAACAATTTTCGTTCAGCCCGCCGAAACCTTTTGCGTCTAGCCTTGACCTGTAAGGCCATCAAAGAGGTAGCTCTTGATAACCTATGGGCAATCAACACGGAGGTTACACATATTTTTCATCCCTTCATCGCATGGGGAATTCTACACTATGAAGACGATATTCTGGTAGGTTACCCTTAAAGATTAGTCTTCATATATACAGCCTTAATCGATTGATATCAGCAATTAGTTCGTCATGTTACGTACATGGATTGGAAGCGCTACGAGCCATATGCAACACGAGTAACTGAAATCAACTGGGATCATGAGACGCGAGTATCTGAGCAGGCTTGCCTAGCACTGCTAGCTAGTAGGCCTGATACAACAATTTTCACCAAGATCCGAAGCCTCGAAATCTGGAGTTTGAGTGGAATCGAATGGTTAACATCAAGTATTTTTCACTCTCAGTCCCTTCGTTCCCTCGATGTCTATGCGGAGACATTCGAAGCAAGTGAAATATTGCCGTCCTTTTTAGCCAATATTGGTTCTGGTTCAGTGAACCTGCAAGTCGTTGCCCTCTCAATACTCTCCGGCGAGATGTGGGCCAATGACCTGCCACAGCAAGTGGCTTCGTCATTTATCTCCTTCCCTCAACTGCGTGAGTTCTCGCTCACTGCACCGTCTTCATTCGTTCAATCATTTTTCAACTCCTCACCTCCTCTGACCCACCTTCGCGAGCTCAACCTCGTATCAACCCACAGCGATGAAGAAGAGGTCATGGTGCCCACTGTGACATCTCAGACATCTCAACTAGTTGGGCTGACAGGCTTGACTGAGTTATCATTCGTATCACACTCCACTGCTATGGACCTCGATACATTTCGTCAACTCGCGACGCATGCACCACTCAAATCTGTAGACATCGAATTCGAAGGTCGTTTCACGCCTCAGGATGTGGACTTCACTCTAAGATGTCTTCATAACTGCGTCTGGAATAGTGTTGAATCTGTAGTCCTGAGCGCGGATGGAGGATGGTCGAATTTTTCCCAAGACCCGGTCAATGGAGAGCACCTTGGACCACTGTCACACCCGACGTTTGCTTCTCTAAAGACATTAGATATCGGAGGGTTTTTTCCTTTCGAAATTAATGACTTAGAATTGGGGCTCCTCAGATGGCGTTGTCCACTCCTCGAATCCCTTCACTTGCGTTCATATACACGTGGCCCTCCTCGGGTCCCTCCTTCAACCACACTCGCAGGCCTCATCTCTCTAGGAACCACCCTGCCCAACTTGAAACATTTAACCCTACCGGTGATGGTCGATCCTACGAATCTTGCTCGAGAACTGGTGGTGCAAACCTCCACCATGATCTCGTGGGACCCTTCATACTCAACTGCTGTGAATCCTTTTGTAGCTGTTTCAGTTCTCTTAAACAATTTCCCGTACTTGGAGTCTGTCAGCCCGCATCCTCGGCTTGCTAGCACAGACTCCGATTTAGATGACGAAGAGGATAATCGAGAGGAAGAGAGGGAGAGGGAACGGGAATGGATCAAGTCCGGGGAGGGATTCGAAAAGATGCATGAATTTATTCAGACTGCCCTTAAGATCCGCATGCCAGGCGAGTCAACTCGAGATGCTGCAAAAAGGTTGTTTGGTTGAACAGGTACCGTCATAACCTGCGTTCTTGCTGGAGCATATTGTGCTTATTCAATAATCTCAGACGCCTCTTATCACTATCAAATGGGTACAAGAGCCGGGCAGGTGGCACGACAAGGGTGAAGAACTGAGGTTAAACAAGCATAGATAAATAGTAGGATCCGGCGTATCCGCGGTTCTTACAGATACCCTAATATCTATCCTTT
>WSUA01000668.1:0-10127 GCA_019633455.1 Tulasnella sp. 419
ATTCTGAACAAACGACCTTGACCTCGTCATGGAACAAAACCAAAGGTCCTTAGTTCAGTCCACGGTGGCAGCAACTAAGCGCCTTCTATTTGATCCGGCATATTTTTGGAGATTGGCTACTCTTGTCATATTGGGAGATGTGGTTCTTACACAGCTTGTTATCCATTATGTTCGTTGTAAGTTGGGTACACCAATTATACCTCTTCCCTTCTCACTTATTTCCTCCAAAGATACAGAAATAGATTATATTACTTATCTCAAACAAATTGAGGTTTATCAATCAGGAGAGCGGCGGTATCCTAACATCACCGGACCAACCGGACCACTGGTGTGCGTACGTTTAGCATAACCAGGATTCCTAATACGCTAACAGTAAACACGTTACATAGATATCCAGCGGGCCATGTGTTACTTCATCGTTTTCTCCACTGGGCCCTTCCTGGCGACTCTGAATCTCCAGTTCTATGGCCAGCGCAGCAGGTATATGGCGTCCTGTACACCATATCCGAGATCCTTGCGTGCAAGGTGTATCAACAAGCAGGAGGCGTCCCCAATTACTTGGTCATCCTTCTTGCTTTGAGCAAGCGGCTACATTCAATCTATGTGTTGAGGATGTTCAATGATTGTTGGACAGCCACTATTTTCTTGGCAGCGCTTGTCGCATTCAATCAGAAGCGTCTTCTGCTAGGCTCAATTTTGTATAGGTTCGTCCTTAGCGCTCATGAAAGATACAAGAAATAACTGACACAAGCACTTAGTGCGGCGCTATCTGTGAAAATGAACGTCTTGCTATACCTACCAGGTCTCCTGGTAGTCTTCGTACTCCAATCTGGCATCATACCTACACTCGGTTACTTATCCACCATCGCTCTCTGCCAAGCCATAGTCGCCGTTCCATTCTTAACAACATATCCTCACGAATACCTCACCAACGCATTCGAGTTCTCACGCGTTTTCCTGTACAAGTGGACAGTCAATTGGAGATCCGTATCGGAAGAGACCTTTTTGTCGCCTACATTCGCTCGGAGCCTATTAGCGGGACATCTCATTACGCTTATCGTCTTCGGATTTTTGTGGTGTCGTGAAGATGGGGGTGTCGTCAAGGTTCTTGACCGGGCGATCCGAAGACCGTCATTACCAGCAGGAATATCGGCCATGTCTCCTGACCGTGAGTTTCGTCCCTACATGTATCGCCGATAACTTCGGAATTATGGCTGAGGTTTTTATGACAGGTATAACAACTATCCTGTTCACTTCCAATTTGATCGGTATTGTCTTTGCAAGATCATTACACTTCCAGTTTTATTCCTGGTATGCTCAACAACTGCCATTCCTGCTTTGGCGTACAAAATTCCCCATTCCGGTCAAGTGAGCTTCAATCCAGTTTTTCATCACTGAGAATGAATCTCACATGTATTTTCAGAGTGCTTTTACTTGGACTCATTGAGTATACATGGAACGCTTATCCCCCGTCACCCCTGACCTCTGTGCTACAAGTGGCAGCGAACGCTACTATCGTCGCTGGACTGTATGTTGGATATCCGGAAGGAAAGAAGGTGCGGAGTGGGTCAAAGAAGAGATCTTGAAACGAGGATATTGCACCAGACGTGCGATAATCCAGTGGGCCCATACACTACTTGTTTGCTCGTTATTGGAAGCCCGGGTTTTGAGTTGTACACCACCATTGTATTTAACCCAGATTTACAAATGACTAGTAATAGTGTTTCTTTCATCAGAGATGTCCCCCTCCAGCGACAATATCCAACGAAGCCTCAATTTTCTTCTCTGCATCCCTCAAACCTTGATCAAATGCTTGAGCATATGATTCTTCTTTTCCAGGTGGAACCACATTCGGACCCAGAATTTTGATCGTGTCAGCGATGTACTGACCTTTGAATCCTAAGCGACTCATTCCATATCGCGCGAAGATAATAGCCGTTTCGTGACCATCCGCATATCCACGTTTCTCATGATCTGCAACTGAGGTAGTGTTGAGTGATGCAGGTGTAACCGTCTTGACAGGATGTGGATGATGTTTCTGGGTGGATTGTTTTCGACGACGATGGATTGAGAGATGTCGGTGATTGCGTCTTGTATTGGAACGCTTCCATGCTCTATTGGGAGGATAATATGTTTCATGAGAAGATCCTTCTCCGTTCTCGCTTTGTGAGGTTGCTGCATTCTTTTTGAAAGCCGCTTGATGGATGACTTCTGAGAGGGGAGGTAACTGAGCATGACCATCGGTCGAATTGGAGGTAATGTTATTGTCCTCGGATGGAGCTGAAGAAGCGATCAAATCGTGTGGTCCCGTCTGGGAAGGATAAGAGAAGAAAGTGGAGGGTAAAGATTTGCCGATTGCACTCTTGAAGCACCATCCTTGATCTTCATTACATCCTTCTTTCTTGTAACCTATCACGAAATTCCAAATCAAACACTTGGTTCTAATATCATCAACTGAAAACTCACTCCAGAAGCTCCATCCAGCTGTTTCATTGGAATACACCTTCATCTGCGCATGACAAAATTTCTTTCTGGATTCTTGTTTGTTTTTCTCCCCTTCGAGACTTTTGTCAGTCAATGCGCAGGACCATTCATCGACTACGATGTTACGACGAGCTTTGATGGAAGATGTGGAAAGGTCGGATGAGATTGAATGTGTGACGTCAGCGGTATGAGAATGTGCTGGTTCGGATGAATCTTGAGGAGTGAAGACAAAGTCTACGGGTGATTGTCAGTGTATGGAAGAAGGAGGTGAGTGGCCGTTGAACGTACAGGAGTGGTGATCGACGACTATGAAATCTTGACGACCTGCAACGAAATCTGTAAATCTGTTGAGGTCGAAGCCGTCATGGATGTAAAGAGGCAAAGTCTTTGATGCCGATGATACTTCTCGGAGGGTATTGATGGCGCGGGTATCTAATCCCCCACAAAATCCATTAGTCGTGTAAGACAAAGCAAGAAGGATTGTGACATACAGAAATCAGGAAGAGTCGCGACGTTTTGAGGTTCGTTGAGGATTTGAATACCAACGATGTTGTTGACGGATGCTAGTTGCTGAGCTAGGAACGTCAATGCGCTGATGGTTTTCTCCTGGTCAACGTCCGAGTTGAAAAGGTTGGTTTGACCATCATTTACTCCCGAATGAGGTTGTCCTGGAGGGGGAATTACATTAAGTAGAAGCTGCAAGACTCGAGAATAAACGGCTTACCATTCTGACTCCCATAGGCTCCATGCATATCAATCAACACTCCAATATCGTATTTCGCAGCCCAGTTAATAGCTCTCAAGATCCTAGGCCACGAACCCATATAAACCTCTGAATATTTCTCGAATGGAGTTCCGAAACAGTATGAAGGTCCTAAACTCCAGTATCCTACTGGAAGACGAATGGTGTTGATCCCAATCTTTTGGAGGTACACAAAGTCATCTTCGGTTATGAATGTGTCCCAGTGACGCTCAAGGATGGTACGAGCTTGGGGAGTTGATGCAATATCGATTTCGGAGATTTGGGGAGGGTTGGCGCAGGTGAAAAGGGATGGGACCATCCATGATTCTTGGACGAACCTGGAACATATTGATTAAGAATGAGCGGAAGAGAGTATATGTGTGCTTACCAGCTTCCCATGTTCACCGACTGCTGTTGACGATATCGATATACATTCGCCTTGACTGGGTTGAAAGGAGGAAACGACTGGAGTTGGACGTCTGGAGAGTCGTATGGTTCAACGCTGCAAGCATTAGTTGCAGTTGCATTGCTTAGATTATTGTCGTTAGAGGATTGCAGGAGAACGGGAGATTGCAGGGCACTAATGTCGAATTGTGGAGATGGTTTGAATGTACTCTGAATTAAACCAAGAGAAATTAAAAGAGCGGTAAGATCCTGAAGTTGCATGTTTGTCAATTTGGGGCCGGCCCGAAAGAAGAAAATGAGGGTATTTGGGGTGAAGGTAGCAGAGTTGATTAGGATCACCGATTTGGACCATGATCACGTTCTAGACGAACATGTCGTGATTCAGACTGTTAGTTCAGGCTATGCACGTCAAGCAACACGGATCCGCTTTGACGTGAAGTGATGAGGATATAAAAGGCAAGAGAGTAGCACAGCCTGGCAGAGATGCGAGTGCACGCTCCAAGTGGTTTGTAGAAGGACCGCAGTTAGATAATTATCAACGCGACAGATGTTCTGAATCGAAGTCGAACGGATGTAGAACGCAGAGGGTGGTTACCCAGTCAACCGTGTTATTGTTCATCCGGAAGAATGTCTAAATTTGAGTACTCTTTGCCACAACCCACCACACTCGTTTGAATTTAACAGCGTTGAACGCTGTCCACTCTGCACAAGAGTATAAATTGTCCGATTTTCCGGGTGAAAAAGAAGATTGTCGGAGTTTAAACAATCAGCAACGTGCTCCGATTCGTTCCTTAAACTTGTCCTTTGCATTTGGACCACTCTTCCCCCTTCCTTCCGAGTCTTTTCCCCTGTAATTTTCACGATTACCACGATTTGCAACGACCTACAACGACAATGGGATTTGGCGATTACGAGGTGCTGTGTAGAACAGTACCAAGCTATCCTCACTGCAACCTTTTTGTGAGACAGGTGAGTTGGTTATGTTGTCATGTTTGTTATCATCTGTTGACCATCATCCGCAGCTTGTAGAAAACATTCCAGGAGGGGGTAATGTCGATCTAGGCAATGCGGGTGTTGGTGTCAATGCAGAGTGTGCAATTCCAAGGATTGGGGATGGCAGGTTGGGCAACATTGGCAACATGATTGCGTGCGGGTTGTCAGCAATTTTCACTGCAATCCTCATCGTACTCGTATCTCGAAGAAGTGCTGCAGTCGGTGTGTATCTCTCACTAACCAAATTCACCATTCATCTCACCATTTCCTATAGGCCGCATCGAGTTCAGATACCTGTTGACACTCTACTTCATTTCAACAATCCTCCAACTCCTCGATACTGGCTCCTTATTCCGTCAGGCATCTACAGCGCTCGTCGTCATTACATCAATACATATGGGAGTGATCGCTGCATTCTTCTGGTCCTTGATTGGCAACGCCTTCGTCTCTCTTCAGTTAGTAGAAGATGGTACCATGAGCAGTTTAGTGGTGAGTTTGTGCATCAAGCCACTCGTTTGTTTTGACTTGGACTTAACTGCATTTGGGCGCTCAGCCATTCTACGCCTTCAACATCGCCTTCGTCGGCGCTACGACTTACATCTCACTCGATACTGCGTTTTCATTTACTGGAGCATTCCGATCTAACCCTCCAGGTGACCTGAACAACATCGCTCTCTTCGTGCTCACAAGTATCTGGCCATTAGTGTAAGTCCTCCCTTTATTTCACCCTTAGGTCCTCATCACACAAGACTCATGGGATCGGCTCCTTTCTAGTGCGGCGTTGGTGTATCTCGTGATCATCATGTATGTCGTCCTCGGCATTTTAAGGGAAAAACGCCCCTTAGGTAAGTTTGATGGAACATCGTCATTGTTCTCCCGCCGTTGACCCTTACCACGCACATCAAAAGTCTTTTTCCTCTGTTCGGCCCTTGCGTTTGTAGTCGCACAGGTTGTATACTTCGTCCCATCTCGGTATATCTGTGAGGTGAGTGTGGGTGTCTGATGTCAGACATGTGTCATCGCCTAATTTGGGTTATTTCCGAACAGGCGTCGAATGCGAAAGTTGATGGTTCCCTAATCGCTACTATATTGGAAACTGTGTCCATTGGTTTGCTGGCATGGGGATGGACGAGCATAACAGAAGGTACTAAAATACATTTTAGCCCCTAAAGCCTATCTCCTCGGTTCCCATCAAAAATCTGACGCCACACCCTTTCTTTCAGATACATGGGACGAAAGCCCTGGTTGGTAATACAAAGCCAAACAATTATCTCTTTCTCGCTCTCTGTTTTCTTCTCAGGATCGTTCAATTTATTTCGTTTTCAGCCGTAGAAAAAAGAATTGACGAGGGACACTACACCAAACCAATTTGGACGATTTAATTTACTTCCAACATATCTCGCGAAACCACACAATATCTAGTATCCCCTCATCTGGATCTTTTTCCCCTTGCGGCGAAAAGGGCAATTCTGCAGCTATCGAATCTCTGTTATCGCTTATGCTTCGTACCAAAATCTATCAACTGGAATACATACACGTTTGTCCCATACCCCCCCCCCCTTTCAAACGTCTCCCCTTTCCGAGCTCCTCATCCATCCCCTGACTTGAAATCTCATTCGATTTCTCTTTTTTTACCTTGTTTTTCTTTGTTTCTCTCTTGCTCTTTGCTGGGACTGTGTTCCTATTGATGTACTGCAACCCTTTTGTGCGCTCTCTAGTTCTCCTGGACTTGAAGTTCGTTGTATCTACTCCTTTTCTTTTTGTGCCTCTGTCTTTTGTAGTCGACGGTTTTCATTGGCCACGTTTTTGTGCATGGTTGTCCATGAAAACTCTGCCGTCGTGCTGCGTTGTAAGACTCCACTTGAAACTTCGCCCCCAGCACTTGCCAGTTGATCAGGATGTTATGCTTATCATGCAATTTCAGACAGAGGAAGCCACCTCTAAGCATCGTAATGATCACTCATACTTGCACATCGAAGAAGGTAGCAATACTACAAGGGTTGTGCAATTGGATTATCCCAAATACTAGATATATGACACATCTGATAGTCTTGATAAATGACGGCTCTGCTTTATGAAGACTATAAGTCAGCAATCTCATTCAATAGACGTAGAGAGATGGAGGGCAAGTCAGAGAAATGAGATGGATCCACATGGGAGCGCTATGCGCACTTAAGAATAGCGACGTTGATGATTCCGTAGTTATAATCATGCAAAGGTGGTATAACATAAGTGATAGGGAGAGATTACTCACATCACAGGTCATCGCGTTGAAGAGATGAAGATGAAATTTGTTGATTGGTCCTGAGAAGCAAAGATATACAAATTGAACATCGACATGTTCGATTTTCCTAACTGGGACATGCGGCAAAAAGTTTCCTAGATTCTAATTTGTGCACCTCACCCCACCCAAAAACGGATTCACGCCTTCTCCGATTCCATCCTTCAACGCAAGATTATTATTTTATTACATATAATAATAAGAGATGAGGAGAGCCTCTGCATGTGTAGCGAGACATGTGTTTGAATTACAAAAGTCTTGTGCCGTGAGTTTTTGGGTTTTCCACACTATGATATCTATTGAGATACATGCTAACGTTTTTGATTTCGGGAATATGAAAGAGTACTTCTGCTGCTGCGGCCGTAGTAAGACCTGAAGCTCCAAGTAAATGGGCTCGACCAGCTTCACCGCAATCATCATTTAAGCAACCACATGCTCAGGTATTTAATGGCATATTCTCAATCTCAAAACGTTGAATCTGATTGCACGTTATCTTTTGATTCTTAAGAACTCGAGAAGACCTAATGACCGCTTAGGATCCTATGATCGACCTAATACGATGCGTAGAGATTCATCATCATCATCAACAACGACATCGACTTCCGAAAATAGATCAAATAACTATAAATCAGGATCTATGAATCGGAACGGAAACCGGAATCAAAACTCTTCTTCAAATTGGAATTCCACTGGACAAGGATATGGTCAACGAGTATCACAAAGGGATTGGAATCCTCAGAATGAGAGATCATCTGAACCTTCTTCATCGAAATCTCAATCTATAAGGGGAAGTTCACCTCAACGAAGACCCGATCGATCACCTCAGTACTCAAGTGGGGAAACTACAAATTTCAGGCCTAGAGAACAGTCTTCTACTCCGAGGAGGGGGCAGCAATCGTTTGCTCTCGGCAGCGCTGATTCACCAGGCTTCAATGATGTCGAAGACGCTGAGGCCGCAGAAGTCGCAGAGCGATGGAAAGCTAAGAAGCAAAAGAAAGGAGCTAGTGCTTTGGACCGATTAAACAAGGAGCTAGAGGAGGAACAGGCTACGGGCCACCAGAGTGTTCAACAAAGGAAGAAGCAGTTCGGTGGTAAGAAGGCGGTGAAGGAGATTAGAGTGGTGCCGGATGTATATATCCCAAGGATGATATCGGTGGGTAATCTGGCTAGACTGTTGGGCGCCAAACGAGGTATGTGGAGGGTTATGTCATTAAATGCGGGTGCGTGACCTGAATGGTGTTTGTGTTTCCCAGAGATACTTGAAGACGTAATGGCTCAAGGGGGGCTGGGCCCTGCTGATTATGATCGAGGTAAGCTTTATGTTAACCGACGAGCTTGGTCGTTAACAATATCCGTCCACAGTCATACCAGCAGACGAGGCATCTCTCATTGCTATGGAGTTAGGTCGAAATCCTATCGTCAACGATGAGGCAGCGTTCGATATCTATCCAGAGTAAGTGTTCTAACTCCAACCCCGAGGATTGCGACTGATGATATGCTGGCATCCAGAACTACTCCTGTGGATCAGTCGTCACTTCCACCTCGCCCACCAGTGGTTACAATCATGGGTCACGTCGACCATGGTAAAACTACTCTTCTGGATACATTACGGAGTGCATCGGTAGCAGCATCTGAATCAGGCGGAATCACTCAACACATTGGTGCTTTTTCCGTTCCACTCAAATCCCTTTCAACACCCCAACAATCCACTTCCTCCCCCAACTCTGCAAACTCCATTACGTTTTTGGATACCCCTGGACATGCTGCCTTTTCAGCGATGAGAGCCAGAGGAGCAAATGTTACCGACATTATTGTTCTTGTTGTCGCAGCTGATGATGGTGTCATGCCCCAAACTCGTGAGGTCATTGAACTTGCCAAGAAAGATTCAAAAGTTCAACTCGTGGTGGCTATCAACAAATGTGACAAGCCTGGTGTGGATGCGGTGAGTAAATGTCCTCCGTCTCAGTCCAATCATTTATTCATTCTCTCGTCAACAGCAAAAAATCAAGCATGGCCTTCTCGCAGAAGGAGTCCAGCTAGAAGAATTCGGTGGAGACGTACCATCAGTAGAAGTTTCGGGGTTGACTGGTCTTGGACTAGACAATCTCATGGAGACGATATCCGCCGTGGCTGAAATCTCTGACCTTCGCGCAGAGAAGAATCTTAGAGCTCATGGTCATATCTTGGAAGCAAGGATAGAGAAGGGTCAAGGGTGAGTGCACGCTGGTAATTTAATGAGGATTTCAGCCATAACTCACGTTGCTTACAGGCCTGTAGCAACAGTTCTCGTCTCTCGAGGAACATTAAAAGTCGGGGACCACATTATTGCTGGCACAACGTGGGCCAAAGTGCGGTCCTTATCAGACGACAAAGGAAAAAGTACAAAACTAGCTTATTCTGGCATGCCGGTCACAGTTTCGGGATGGAAGGAGCTACCAGCCGCTGGTGATGAAGTATTAGGGGAGCCCAAAAATTCTCAGGATAAAATCAAGAAAGCGGTAGAAAATCGAAAACGAGAGAAGGAGGCTTTAGCTATGGCGGAGGACGTTCAAACTATCAACGAACGACGACGAGCTGAGAAAGAACGTCGAGAAACGTTCTTGGCTACCTTGTCGCCATCCATGACGTCTAAGCAGAAGAATTCCTTGACGCCTGCCACACCATCGGCGTATCAACATCAAGATGACGGGGTGAAGGAGCTTAGGATCATTGTGAAGACAGATGTGTCTGGGACGACAGAGGCCGTGGTTGGAGCCATCTCGGGCATTGGAAACAAAGAAGCTAGGGTGGCTGTTGTCCAATCTGGAGTGGGAGACGTCACCGATTCAGATATCAAAATGGCTTCTGCTGTTAACGGTAAGAGGTTTTTATGGATATGCTGACATTGCTTCACTCATCCATGTTCAACAAAGGCATGATCTTGGGCTTCAACGTCAGCCTACCCCGATCGATGGAAATGCTAGCGTCTCAATCAGGGGTGCCCGTTCACATTGATACGGTCATCTATCGTCTCATCGATGAAATAAGAACCCGTGTAGCAGCACTTCTCCCTCCGACCATCGAACATCGTGTTTTGGGTGAGGCTAAAGTACAAGAGTTGTTCAATATCTCTCTCAGAGGTGGCAAGAGCCTTTCTGTGGCTGGATGTCGTATAATCAATGGCACAATGGAGAAAAACAAGACCATCAGAGTTGTGCGCAACGGCGAGATTATAGCGAGGGG
>WSUA01000067.1:0-30540 GCA_019633455.1 Tulasnella sp. 419
CGTTGAAATTGCTCTTGTGGAAAATGAGATGTGATCAAAATAGTACCTTGCTATTCAGGGACCGCTCAAATCCAGTATATTATTTCAAATTCAAGCTGTATACTGCCATAATTCAGTAGATTCTGGCTTTAGAAGCATTAATCTGGGGTCCAGAACGCAAGAGTATTAACTAAAGTGAGTCATTCCATTGATTATATATTAGGCAGGAATGTTACGAAAGAGTATATACTGTAGCTTTAACACAAAGGTTAAGCATGAAAGCGCAAGAGCTGCTCCTATAAATAGCCCCAGCCTAGGATCAAGCAATTGGTTTCAAAGCCTTGCAAGTTGATTGAATATGTGGAACAAGGGGGATGCTGCTTCGCCACTGCCATCGTCATGTTGAATAATCAGGGGTGACGCTATATACAAGTCTTTTATGATTTGTCTCAATAATTATCAATTCACCCCAACAAGTCTGTAAAGACTCGGATTTACATTACTTGCCCCTGCAAATAAGAGCTAGCTCCATTTAGTGTGTGCAAAAATAACAACAGATATCTCGATTTGCAGTTTTCTATTGTGCATATCAAATTCTAACTCGTGAGCCAAACTTATATTCTCAATGAATAACTTATATTCTCAATTATTATTCATTTAACAAACCTTGCCGATACACAAGAAACTCGGTGCCTTCCTGCTAAAGTGACCACTTAATACTCAAATAGTAAAGAGATCAGTCCCATGGACCGTCATATTTGACACGCATGAGAATTACCACTGCGCGATGGATTAAGAAAGCAAAGGATAAACACAATGAAGAACTATGGTGAGTCTTTTGGGATTTTATTCTCTATAATGGGTTGCGATATCCATTTATGGTTTATTGGAGGTCAGTGAAGTAGTAAGCAACACTTGACGTTTGTCGGATTGGCAAGATTCCTCATTACTCTAGTGGGTGCATCACCAGATTGGCGAGCGCACTCAGACTTAAACTCGTGAATATAGCTTTACAATGGAAATGCATTCTTAACAGGGGCTTGTTAGGCCACAAGGGCAAATCTTTGAATAGTAGGGCACCAGCGGACTTTATCAAACCTCAGTTTGGGCTTGGAAAGCTGTGCCGATTGGTTACACCATGTCCTCCGTATGATCGTAATTAATTAATATATACAGTCCTGATGAACGACATGCGGATTACAAGCAGATGAAGTTCGTTAATCTGGGGGCAATACTTGGAAACAAAGGGATTAATGTGAAACAAATGAATGCACGCTTAACCGCTGCCCCCGTGTGAGGGATGATTCTGTATAAGTCCAGGGCCAGTAGAATTACTTTGGTAATTGATGATTGTGTCGTCCAGTATCGGGACAAGGCACTCTGTATCGAACGGCTCGATCAACCCCACCGGGTGTTCTGGGACTATACACAATTTTTGCCCCTTGTGTATATCAAGTCATCCTGTCACTCTGTCTACGAAGACGGCACTATTCCCTTATTTGGAAGACATACGGTCAATAACGAAGCGGTGTGATGCAGCTGAGTTGCTCTTGGTTGATGAGTAAAGGAACTGTCATATATACAGCTCGCAAATCCTTCTACAGTTGACATGGATCGGGAAAGATATTTTGAGTGTCTATGTGTATCTTTTCCATCTTAGTCAGCAAGAACCATCTTCGCCAGTTACTTTCTCTACTTGCTCTTTTAAGAAATGGCTGCGGGACTCCCGGACTTCAGCTTAATTACTGCAGGAAACAGCCTCCCTCCTGATGGTTATGTTCGCCTTTTGTCCTCCGTCATTCGGAACATCGATGCAATCTTGAAGCCTCGAAACCCAGCTACAGTCTTCGATCCCACAGCTGTTTTCTCCTTCATCGACCGTCACGCAGCCGACGTAGCACAAACAACTATTTCCTCGAGTATCACACATCCAAAGGAAGATACGGATCTCCCTTCTTCTGTGACATCAAAGCTCCGATGCATCAAGCTCCAAACCTTCTTGCTTGCGGAGAGATTGCCAAAGATATCCCTAACGATCCGTTTATTGCAGAATCTTCTTCTGATTGTGGAACTACCAAAGGAGTCCTCGATCATGGTCAAGATTCTGACTTCTGCCTTCCTCATGTCAGAGATCACAGCATCTATCAAAATGGAGGTCATTCCGGAGATGACATCGTTATTAGCGTCTCCATACCGTGCAAGGCCCCGATCTCCCCAATCATTCATCTCCTCCAGTATGCGACTCTCTCAAGTCATGAAATCTTGGGTGCGCCTCCAGCACAATGAAGTAATTCAAGCATTTTCTCAACACAGCAAATTCGTACTGGAACTGGCTAAGTCTTACGGCATATACATGTGGGAGGTTGCTGAAGCGCTGGGAGGGGTACCACCTAGTAGCGATGCTAATGTGCCGGAATGGGTAGAACAGTGGATAGAAATCAAGGTGGGGTATCTGGATGTCTTCCATTACATCATGGACAACTTGGTAGAGAATGCATCCATTCCCGACGCCGCTGAATGGCATGATGGCTCTGACGTCAGAGCCATCTTGGTGAAGTTGCTCTCCGTTATGCTTGATATGCATGCCGAACTGCAACCGCCAGTCCCAATACCGCATCGGAACTGGCTCTTGAACATGTCCCTATTGGCCGACTACGAGCATTATTACAATCTTTCCGCAAGGTTGAATGCATGTCAAAGCGAGACTGCTGATTCAATGGTTTCTTTCCTGATCACCCAACTGAAAGATTTGATCAAGCCAGGCATTGGAGGCGATTCGGTCGGGGGTTTACGGTATATATTGAAGAATGCTCACCTCTCCACTCGTTATGTCAGAGGGAGAGAAAGCGGATCGAAGGTTGGGATTTCTTCTTTAGCCATGACTCAACTCACGGCACTGACTATATTCCTAGCAAGCTGATGTGACAGATAAAGGAACCAAGGATTTGGAACTTAGCATCACTCAAGTACTTGGCATACTCCCTGAGGAAACCCGCGATTTTGTTCAAGCAGCTCTGTTACATCCATTTTTCGCCGGGTCTTCTGAGAAAGTTATCTCCGCCATACTCGAGGGCTCTGCTTTTCCGCCAGAGCTGGAGAGTCTGCGTCATCCTGAAGAACAGGGCGCCATGGTCGAACGCCGCAATATCTTTGATGATGAGATGGATTACTCTAGATTAAGATTTGGGAAGGACAGGTTGGTATTATCGTCTGAGTCTCGTTACATATCTAATGTCAGCCTCAAGACGGGATACAGCAGATATGATGCTACAAGACAAGACAGCTATGGAGGACCTCAAGGCAAAGATCATGCATAGGGTCACGGAGCAATCGGACGGGGAAGAAGAGGCCCAAGTTGCAACAACCGCTTTTAACGATGAGCTGGATGGAGTGTTGCGATCAAAAGGGATAGGAATTGATGAGGATGTCGAAGAGGAGTCAGATGAGTCCAAACTTGAAGAGGATCGTTTGACAACGGAGCAAGTGAGTTTGTGGTCAAAGTTTGCTTATCTTGCTCGAACCTACTTCTATGCTACCCTCCATAGAGCAAGTCTTTATCCAACATCGAGACAATACTAGAACTGGCGTACCTGAAAGATTCTGCCATATTTGATCGCGAGTCATCTGTAAGGAGATCAAAGGAAAGACACGATCTTAGGTTGCAAACAGGTTAGTGACTTTACGGTCCCATTTTCAGAAGTGTGTTTGACGTTCAAAATCTTGTAAGGTTGGGTGGATGAACAGATTGAAGGTTGGAGAATAATGTTGGAGCGCAACGTAAGCATGACTTCTGGTTAAGGGTTCTTCTGTCGTTAAAATTGTCATAGCCTCTCAAAGAAAAGATACTCGCAAAACATGAATTTTCGGGGAATAAGCCTCTGGGACATGAGGTTCCAACTGGACAGCATATACCCCGAGGAGCCGGTAACAGTTGGGAGCAATCTAACCGTGCTGGAAGGGATCAGCCACATGGATCGGATGTGAGTAGAGGACGAGGACGAGGACAAGGACAAGGACATGTACGAGGACATGTACGAGGACAAGGACAGGAACGAGGGCGAGGGCGAGGACAAGGACAGGGACGAGGGCGAGGGCGAGGAGAAGAAAATTACCTCCATAGCAATGATCCTGGACACATGTCGGGTCGTGGTCGAGCATGGAAAGAGAGGAACAAGAATGCTGTAAGAAGCCGAGGCCACGACCAAAAAATGGGTCGTGGTGCTTTGTAGCCGTCAGAACATTTGATTTAACTAGCGATTGACAACAGCCAGGGACTAAGATTATATCAGGTCCACTGGCCAAATCGATGCAACTGCTCGATGGCTTTATTGATAAAGTCCATATCTGCGACTCCGATTATTATAGTTCAAGAGAGAGTTCAGAGGATGTACTAACCAACATCAGAGCCCCAATTTGTGGCCTGAAGCATTTTCAAAGTGCTCTGATCTACCACTTTTCCAACAAAGTCCACATACGTGTCTGAAATGTTTGCATCCTGTTGGACGTAGGTTATTTGGTGTTAATCGGGGTCCGGGAGCGCATACCCTCAGTAATTTGACAGTAATTTCACCGCCATCTGGAGCTTGCACAATAGCCTGGTCTCCTGCAAACTTATCCAACACTTCGTGAGCAGCTGAAAGCATCACGGTTTTCGACATCCGAAGTAGCTTACTTTTAGGATCTTGCAAGTAAGTCTGACCGTCTGACCTTGATACTTGCCCATGAGAGCTGAATTAACGCGTGGCGATTGGCCTTCCATCGGTAGTATACGAGCTGCCTGGTTGTTTGGGATTCGGCTAGCGAAGTTGTCTTGTATGTGATGGCTGGTAGACAAATATACTCATACAACAAAAACAATAAGCCGTTTCTCTGTGGACCTGCCCTGTGTGAATTTTATGAATTGAGCACCATCATTAATATTCACAAATCGTGCACACGATGTATTGGTCCTCCCCTTCTTTGGCTCAAACGTTGTAATGTTGTGGTAAGAAACTTTGTTTTTGTCTAAGAGCTGACGACTGCCATTGCAAAACACTGCGGGTCGAAGACTTAGATGAGCAAAGCAGCAGTATTTACAATGCTTTTCAAGATTAAGTATCATAATCATTACGAGGCTGAAGCCCCCACCGCCTACCAAGATCACGAATTAGAACACATTTTCGCTCCAATATATGATTTAATGGCACTGACCAATCGTTTTAGGTGCTCCATGAAGACCTGCAAACTAACATCGTCCGTGAAGATAGCCGCCCCTTCCCCTGCAGGACCAGCATCATACATTCCACTCGAGAGATGTGTAGTAGAGGGGTTCAGTTTTGAAAGGAGAAACCTTGCCTGTGAACCCCCTTGATCGCAGACAACATACCGAGGAAGTGGAAAACGATCCACGAGAAGGTCCTATATTGAAAAGTTAGCGTATCCGAGACGAAAAGTAGGAGTGTAGCTCGAACTTGGGCATCAGCGATGGGAGCATCAAGGAGCTCTTTGAAATTTTCGTATCCTTCTTGATCCTGATAACCAGCTTTTCTCCACTGAGCGACAGTTTCACCGTGAAATATAAGTATGTGGAAGAACGTATCCAGAAGGAGGATGACATCTGGCTTAATAGAGACGGAGTCTAATAAGACTGGCTGAGGTGGTGTATCGAACGTATATGACATGAGAGTCGGCTGGATCATGATGAGAGAATTGTTTACGTCTTCTTCATTTAGTATGTGCCTATAATGCGTAATGAGAAGCTAAACCTGCTAAGTGGAACTGATATCTTACCGATAAAAAGCCGTTTCGTCCGGGCTGTTATTGAACACCTGCAAAAACTGGCTCCTACGCAAGTGGAACATGAATTGGGGATAGATACTGAAGTTGTCGCTCAACCTGAAGGTTGTGGGGTCCTCTTTCCTATATTCGGCAAACTTTTGACATAATCTGATGAGCATCCTATCAAGCCACCTCAGAACATCAGGGCTATCGTCGATTTCTGCTTTGAACACCGCAATTCTGGCCATTAAAACGGCAGCTGCTTCTTGATCGAAAGAAGCAGGGATAGACAATGCACCGGGCTCTGCAAAGTTTCGAGCGATCGTGGTGACTCGAAGCCTCATCGCCCCGGATGAATGTTGATAATGGGTAACAAATTGAATAAGACCTCGGGACCCGGGAGCGAGGTTTTGACCAGCGGGCGACACCACTTCAAAGTACACGGCTTCGGCTGTTCGTGGTGTCAAGCTGCAGATTTTCCACGCTGATGTTTCTCCTATACCGATCTGTGTCTCGCCCACGCAAGGCGACTTCTTATTCAAAGAGATTGCGTGGCCAATGAGTCCTGATATTTTGAGCTCTTTCGTGGTCTGAAAAGGAAGTAAGAATCATGAATGCCTGTACTGACATGTTACAGACTCACTTGTACATCGAAAGTGGCGTTGAAACCCATCTCAAGATGTCCTTGTGCATCTTTCGAAAACACTCGCAAAAAGCTTTGTTTGAAGATGGAAGTTGCAAATGAATCCGAAAGAACAATAACTCCATTAGTGGAATTTGGCAATGACTTCATTTCCAAAAGGCCAACTTGATCAAGACACCCCGCAAAGAGATCAATGGCATGGCCATTAGCAGCAGCTCTCTTGGCGAGCGCTTCATAAAACTGAGAAGTCGTGAGGAGAGTGGTGAGTAGGCGTATTATTACAGAGCAAGCAAGCTCTATACCTTGATGGCACGTTTGTAGTGTTTAACACTATCACGATCGATATCATGGTGGGAGCGGATTGGCTCCCTTAACTCATTGCTAACTACCATTCCTGGCCCTTCCGTAGCAGGACCGCCAGCGAAGAGCATGATTCTGGCACCAGAATTGGCAAAAGAACTCTTGAATGTTGAGCCTAATGTGAACAACTGGAAAGAAGAGCATAGGGATTCGACAGGCATACCTCTAATAGACCAACTGCCACGCTCATGGCAACGCCAGTACATCTCAAGCTCCTCTTATCATTCGCGACAGGCCATGGGTCCCTTTGGAGCTGTTCCAATATTGCGGTCAACTGGAACTCGCATTGGGAGACAGGGAGCAAGAAACGGGCCGCCCCATATAGGGCAGGAGTTGGGGGCTGGGGCTGACCAGGTCGAGGGACACCTCGGCTCGCACCAACTAGACCCAGCATTTCCTGAATCTGCTTCGTTGAGTATTCCTTGCTGCCTCGGAATACATATGACTTTGAGCACTCCGCAAAGCCTAGCTCGTGTACCTGAGCCTACAAATTCCCATTAGCACGATGACTACCAGGGTAGAGATTGAATCGGATACCATTGTTCCATATGTGATCAATCCTACAAGAGCATAAGGGGGCAGAAGGCTTAAGCTGACGACCAATGCATCTCTGAGAGCTTTAAGATCTGGTTCATCGAGACATGTATCCACAACAAAAAGGAAAACAGGAGGGATTGGGGCTGGTCTTGAGAGGGTGTACTCGATTGTCGTATACTTTGGCAAAAGCTCAGCAGGGAGATTGGTATTTGATATGTCTTTATAGTGAGGCGGAAATCCATTCCTTTGTAAGCAGAACGGACATATCCAAAGCTTTCCTCTAACGTCGATCTGGCTTTAAGATGGAATGGCGTTAAAGCAGCTTTAGGTGATGTATGATCGAAAGTAGAATTACCAGTAAGGGTTGAGAATAGCCCTGCAGGGAGGCTTGCATGTAACAGGCTCGTAGAGAACAGGAGGAAGATCTTCTCTCTGCTTTAGCGGTGTGTAAAGAGCTGCGATAGGTACCACAGTGCGAGTAGCCTCAATCCGCGAGCTTGGAAATACATTCCACGATAGCCTAACGCCTACAGACAAATGTTTGAGATATACATAAGAATAAACGCACAGACTCACCATCCCGTTCCTCGACATCTTCGAAATTCATATCGTTATTGAATGATGATGGTTGTATTGGTAAATTATAAAATTCGAACACGTCGACAACCTGTCAGGAACAGGCAAAAGCCACGAATGCCGTCTAATTTCTCACGTTCGCCTTACCCAAAATTAATTGGTGATTTTTTTTTATTTCATCCTTCTACATGGCCAACTCTACCAAATCGGTCCCGCAATTGATCAAGCATTTCAGAACTCGGGAATTTCTCTCCTTAACTTCGAATCGTTCCACTAATTCTGCTATAAATGCGCCAAACCCGTTCTTGCCTACGTTGAATACTGCAACAGGCAGATGGGTGCCTCCACGATATTCTCTACGTCGGCAGGCTCAGTTGGTTCGGTCTGCAAAGGATTCAGGAACTCTGTCTCTTCTTCCTTCGGGTCCTAAGAACCCAAATATCACCGTTCACCGATACAAGGTGCACGAGAAAGCGGATACATCGTCTCCTATTATCAAGCTGCTGCTCAACCCCAAACTGTCATCACCTCCGATCAACTCCACAGGCTCCTCTCTTAATCAACTTGGTGAAGCATTGCGCAACAAGTATCCAGTTCAATGGACCGGAGAACCTAAAATTCAAGAGTCATATGGACTCTATGGCAAGAGGAAGGCAATGTTCAAGGGCCATAAATGGGAGAAAGAGGTCCTAATCAGAAGGAAGCTTACAGCTCACGTGCTTGACAATCTTGAAACTGCGAAAAGGAATATGGCATGGGTATGTCGCGGCTATAACTCACATCAATTGACGGCTCACCAAATTACCATTTGCAGGGACGGAAAAGAAAGTCCAAACGACCGACCAAAAAGGTCCCCTGGTAGTTCAATTTCCGCTTACGTAGTCGCTTCTTCAAGAAATAAAGTTTCGAGGATTTTCGTAAACCATATATTCTTTGAAAACGATTTCATACTGCAGCGGCGTAAAGCGCTCTTTGTCTAGGATGATCTACAATTTAGTCTACATCATCAGCTGAGAATGGTATCTTCATTTCATCTTCAGATGTCTCTCCAGTTCTCCAATTCTGGGGGTCCGTACCATATTCCTCTACCAGCTCAAATATGACGCACCAATACGTCTCGCCTTCTATCGCAGAACCATCTTTCGCTCGTTCACAGCACACGAACCTTACTGGCTGTCCGTCCCAGTACTTTTTCAGGTCGAAGGATATGCCGCCGGGTAGTTGCAAGTCGAGAGACGGAAACCTTAAGAAGCCATAACAGAAGTCCATTTCAAGGACGTCCTAAAGGAATGGATGTGTCATCCCATTAAACAAAGAATAGAGCTGCCTTTACCTCTGTGGTTAGTGTAACAGACTTGCGCTTCTGCTGATCCTTGAAGTAGTTTCGTCTCTTTGTGGGGTTGTTCAGCTCTTCTTCTGCTATTCCGTCAGTCACTAGGCCCGAAAGATCCTCTCCCACCCATGTAGTTGTATCGAACGTTGGCAAAGGTTCGTGACTCGGATGCTTAAAATGTGTCAAGTGCGGCATCGTAGACACAAGGGGTGAGCTTTGGGGACGAACAGAGGGATGCTGGCAAGTAGCATCAGCTGGATTATTCTCAAAGCAATAATCAACTCACAGTGCCCATGGACGATCGGACTGCAAATCATGGGTCAGCGTAGGATCTATGTAGCTTTGATCCGTCCGAAGAGATTAGCCCAGCTATAATCAGCAGTAGTATAACACCCCAACCTCATGAACTGTAAAGCTGCTCCAGAACCCCATGGTAACTTCAGAGGTCGATCAAAGGTATTTCCAAAAAGGACGTCATCGCATGATACAGGGACCAAAAATCTGCCTAGAAAGGTGGATTGTTGAGTCATCACTATGGAAATAACAAGGAATTCGAGCATACCCTGGACTTGAACACTCCAGGTGACTCCTTCTTCTTTCTTGTCTTTCCTTTCGAAATAAGTACTCCTCTTTTCGGTACCTCCTTCATCCACAAAACCCTTGATGTTGACTACAATTTTCCCCTCGAATTTCGAGGTTTTGACATAGAATGTGGAGTGTGGAGATGAGGACTCGTTCACTGGGCAAGGTGACAGAGATGAAGTAGAAGGACCAGCAAGAACACGAAAACGAGGCATATCGGTGTAGCTGTGGTGTGGTCCTGCGAGTGCGAAGAGTTGCACGATGTTATTCAATCAACAACGGTTGGTCAATTTAGGAATCATGATTACATCACTGTCGGAGCACGCGGGAGCCCGTCAAATAATTTTAATACTTTGATTCATTTTATGCAAGTACATTTAAAGTTCTCGCCCATTCGAGGAATTGAGCCCCAGCATTAGTCTTTTTTCAAGTAGCTTGTCCACCACTCCTCAAACCCACAAGCGCCGACATCCATCTGTAGGTAATCCTCAACTATTTTCGTGCTGAGTTTGCAGTCCCGAGGTCTGGTCACAGCGCTCTCGCCCTTTGGCTCCTCGGCATCAGGCATGATGTGCTTGTGCCTCACTCCCAAAATCTTGGCAAACACCAAGCACATCTCGTACTTTGTGAATGGCTCGGGCGCTGAGTAATGGAGAATTTGGGGTAGTGACTTGGATAGAGTTGAACCAGAGTTGGGATTTGCCTGAGATTGATAGTAAGCAAGACGAAATAGAAATGAGGCAATATCTAAGGTATTGGTAGGATAGCGGGTGGCGTAATGATCCATCTTATATGTTTTACCAGATTGATCCAGCACAATATCAACGAGAATATTGATCGCTGTATCAGAGTTCTTAGGTGCTGGGCCGTAACTAGAATGTTCGCCAACAACTTAGTTAATGTCTATGCCACCTTTATGGAACCAATACTCACAGAACTGGAACACGGAGAACCACCTGGCTGCCTCTTAGCACATTATCCACGCCACCGCCTTCTAAAACAGCACGTTCGCCATCCAACTTCGACTTGCCGTAAAACTGCAAAGGGTTAGGCTTATCGGTAACTTCGTAAGGAGGTGATGTCCCATCAAAAACATAATCTGAGGTTAACAAAGGATCAGCCAAGAAGCATTCGGATGAAGTGATAATGCGGCACATGCCAGTACTAATGTATACAAGTGTATAATCATACTTGCGGGAGAGGCCAGCTAGGAACCCGGGGACCTCCGCGTTCAGCCTTTGCGTTGCTTCAGGATTCTAATAAGTCAGGAGAATAATGTGAATCCCAAATAAGGCTGATAGATCGAATGTCCAGCACCTTGTCAGCAACATCCGGTCTTCTCTCGGCTGCGCAATGAATTACCCCTAACATCATGGTGAGGTGTCATTCGGCCCATTCAGACAAACTGCGCACAATGAGGCTTAAACTCGGCCACTAGCTTCTCTACTGCTGCACTATCATGAAGATCCACCTTGATGAGATCGCCATGTTGGCGAGAGTGTGCCAAACCAATTACTAGATGGTCGAGGAGGGTAAAAACATCGTATGATGTTCACTGCGAAGCCCTCACCATCGTTCTGCGGGTCACTTCTGAACTTCTCGTACACAGCACTTCCTAGAACACCAGATGCACCTGAACTGAGTATTTAATTAACCAAGACAGAAGAAAAGGCTTGCGTATATGCATCACCTGTAACGATGACTTTCATCGTGGTCGAATCAGCAAAGTCCCTCAGATTCAGAATTGTTTGGCAGACCACGTGATTTATCGTTTTTCGCGAGGCAAGATTTCCAACTCCGCAGCGCGTCTGGTTTGTTTTGTGTTGTGAAATTCATTTGGCGACCAAACATCCCAACCAGCCTTCTTGCTTGCTTGGTCTCTCCAATTAGCGACACCGAACCAGTACACCAGACATGCCTTTGCGAAACAGTAGTAGCACCCGCTCTCGTTCATCATTCACCATCTACAGGGATGATCCCGAGTCCTCCACGAATGAGCGGAACAGTCACCAAACTACCACTTCCACCTCGACACCAACTTCCCGCCAACCTACAGCGCAAACTCTCTCTATCAAGGACAAGGAAAACTCTCATCCTTATGGTGGAACCTCCACCCAAAACAAGAGCGTTAAACCACCTCTCGGAAAGAGGTCATGCTCCGCTCCTATGGTGAAGAACTCGCTTTCTTCTCCTGTCCTGGAGTTGCCAAGAACTGCTTTGGCCACCAAATTTCTCTTAGACTCCAAGTCTTCCAGGTCATCCAAATCGAAGGCCAAAGCTATTTCAGAGGAGCCCGAACCCCGCACAACTGCCCCATCGACCAGTCGTGATGAAAAGCCAATCAAATCGCAGGTTCAGCGTCTAAAGCTGCGGAAATCATCTAGCGGTAGCTCCTCCAGAACCAAGTCTCGGAGTGAATTGCTCCTTTCTTCCGCTTCAGCACGGCTAACACGAGTTGTCGAAGATGAAGCGGCTGTTTGTGGGGATGATGGTTTGACTCTCGCAGATCGCCGTGCCGTTGATCTTACACAAAGCCCCTTGGCCGACATCAGCGCGGCTTATCCAACTAGCGAACCACCACCTTCATTTCATTCCTCTTCTCCCAGAAAACGAGTATGTCAATCCCTCCGTTGCAATGATCGCTTTATACTGATGTTTCGTCCGTTAGTCACGAGCCCTGACTCTGTACTCAGACTCGGACTCAACGTTAGCCACTCCCCTTGCCGCCGAAAGGCCTATCACATCGTCAACAGATGATTTGCGGGCAAAGGAGCTCTATGCCCAACTACCTGCCACTGACAGTGCAATTGCCTCATGTTCCCCGTCATCCCCTCACAAGCGTCTTCGACTTTCTCCGAAGCTCTGTACATCTCAGCTCTCTGTCTCTCCCTCCTCTCAGACAACGGCGGTAGAAGCCATGAGTGAGGAACAGGAGGTCGAACTGCAACTAACATCCGATTATCACAGCGCTCCTCCATCCCCAATTTAGTCCTCATTATTATACATATGATAGATACCTGACGTGTATCTGCTCGAATGCTGTCCCTTGCCATCACTCCAACCGAACCTCATGCTTGCCTATGCCTTCACTTACACAAGATTCGATATGCGTTTTCTCTTTTCCACATGCTGCATCACTCTATGTACTTGTACATAACTTCGAATTGATTTGATTTGTATATCAGCAATCCAGATATTTCGAACAACTGTTTATGTTTATGGCAGCAACTGGAGATCGTGCGACCGAACATGTTTACACAATAACGAAGTGGACTCTAACATGAAGTCGCAATCCTTTGCATCGAAATCTCGACTTCTCTCCACTTTAGGATTACCTGGTGCAGTATCCACTGCTCTGGAAAATGCAGGATACGAGTCACTTGGTGACCTTGAAGGTCTTTCAGAAGTTCAGCTTCTCCAAGGTGGGATACCAATGAACCTTGATATTATCGAGAAGTGCTGAGCTCGAATATTCCTGCCCACTGGCATAGAGCTTGGACTTAATGGCCCATTGCCTCTGGTACTGCTGCCTCACTTAACTGGTGAACCGATCCGGCAGGACCTCGCCCCTTCTGATCCAAGCGTTGCAGTTTCCGATTTAGTCTCATCGCAAAGTATTGGAAAAGCCGGCTCGTCTCTAAATCCCAGACCATATACGACTCCATCTATTGCCATCAACACTCTCCTCGCTCAAGGTGCCAGGCCGCTTAAGCTGAAAGACGGAGGGGCACCTGCGACAACCATTTTAGGACTTAGGCCTCAAAGTATTTTGGAAATAGCGGGCCCTCCTGGATCAGGAAAGCGGAGTCTTGCATTGGAATTTGTTCGCAGTGCATTGTCCGATGATCAACATGTGTTAATATTAGGTGAGTTCATCCCCGTTGGTGTTTCATTCTTGTAGACCCGAATTTTCTTTAGACATCCAATCTTTCATGGATCCTTCCCGACTACGACAAGCCCTGGAGGATTTACGGCAGACTTCTACTCCGTCAAATCCGCCATACCTATCTCCTTTAGAGGGTATTTATTACGCAAACACCGACGATATCGTGTACTTCATTGCTTTCCTTCAACGTCTTCCATTATTTCTAGAAAGCCATCCCAAGGTAACAAGACAGGTCCTTTGTGTATATCTCTCTCGGAACCTGAGGCCAGCTTGTCTAGATATCTCTTTTAGTGTTCTCAGCACTGTCAGCTGTTCTGTGTAGCGGTGACTATGGCCATAGGAATCGCATCACGGAACTTACGAAGAATGCTCTAACAAAAGCGTGCATGCAACACGGAATCACTGTTGTCATTACTAGTCATACTGCAACGAGAATGATAGGGTCGGATGGGCTGCATGCCACTTTTGATACAGGATCGCACGCTACCATCGTCTCACAGCTAGGTAATGTCCTCGAAATCGTATCCTAGGTTTCTACGCTTAGACCTTTTCTAGGTAGTGGGCTATTTACGACATCACGATCCTACCGATTGATGCTGTCCAAATATACCCCTGATATAAGGTCGGTCTTTCATCCAAAAGACACGTAATTTTACTGAAGGCGGTTGCGCATGAAGGCACGCGAGATTGCTTGTAGCTCCCGCTTTTATCAACACGAAACGGCAGGGAGAACAAACGTCTAGCTTAGTCAGAACAGAAATGACATCCAACACAAACCATGACCATATGGCAGTATTCAGAATAGACGTAAGGGGCTCAGTTTTTGTAATAACTATGTTCTAAGCTCTCTTTTACAGGATTATGGACGCGTCTGTGATTATCCGCACGCGATGGGTTAGAAGCATCAGCAATAGAATAGACGAAACTATCCTGATGCTGTACAGTTTAGGGTGGGCTGTGATATCAACTTCTATTATGTAACCCGTCTAGGTTCAATGGAAAGTGACATGGCAATTCAAGCAAGCATAAAAGTGTACCCTATACAGAAGCGTGCGACAGTGTGGCCTTGCGCAACACCTCAAAAACTCGATTCTGTCTTGACAAAGGCTCCTGAACTGATGTTCTCCCTCCCGCAAGCCCCCAGAGATATGCAAAATCCGCTTGTCCTAGTAATGGCAACGCTGATTTCTTCTTTGCGGCCATCCTCTTTTGGAATTGGAGGGCAAAATCCCTTGATATAGTCTCTGCGCGTTTAACAACACTTGAAGGAACGCCAGCCAAGTTAGCCACGTGGGTTCCAAAGGAGGAGCTGGCTGTGCCTGCCACGAGTTTATACAGGAAGACAATCTGCAAACAAAGGTGAAATCGTTTAGCAACCGCGTAGGTGATTGCCGCATGACTAACCTCCCGTTTGTCTCCATCAACTGCAGTGGCCATATGCATATTACGCACATTGCAATGATACTGGAAGTCCTCCGTAAGACCGGAGTAATGGGTTGCGAACAAAGCAAGCCCCAGAGTATGAGTAGCCAAGTCGTGCAAAACCGCCTGTATGTATATGTTTAGGATCCTTGAACAAAGGTTGAGGGACCGAGAGGAAACATGCTCACCCCAGCTATAGCCATTCCATCGAAAGTTGATGTTCCCCTACCCAATTCTGTATAATGAAGACACTGAACAGGGCACTGATGAGTGAGATACTTCAGCACGTACCATCAAGGACTATAAGTGACTTAGGGGTGGCGTCTCGTAGAATTTTGCAGCTATAACATCATGTTAACCCCAGGAACCGATAGATTGTCGTATAAGACATACGCTTCATCCATCTCGACACGGAACGTAGATGAGTTGGTGAACATGTTATCGTATGCTCCCATCCTCGTGAGAATCTTGTCTATAGGTGCAAGCCTAATGGTTTGTTTGATTTGGTGAAGGAGCTTAGAACCTGGAAGTGTTGACTCAGCTTACCGTGCGCTTGCAGCAGGGACATACATTCCCAGCTGGGCCATGATAATACCAGCAGCTGTCATGCGCATTAGAGTTGACTTTCCTGAGAAATGAAAATTCATGACGCCATTCTTCTGGAATAGAGAGAAAGTGCTACAAACCCGCCATGTTTGCACCTGTCAGGAGCATGATACCTTCAGCTTCACCTCCCATCTTGATATCATTCGGAATAAAAGAGTCGGTCTTGAGACACAATGACGGATGCCGAAGTTGAACGAATTCGACAAACGCTTGGTCACATTCCACAAACTGTGGCCTACAAGATGGCTCTCCAAGGTCAAGCGATGCTTTGCACAAGCTCACAAGGCAATCCACCTATGGATGGGGTCAGAAACTGAATGTTCCTCGTTGAAGTGGAACTAGAAGTACCTCGGCAATGACTTTCACCGCCTGGAGCCATATGTCCCTATCTGAGTCAAATTCATCGTAGAGTCTGAGCTTAAACCTCTTGATTGCTGCATTTCGGTTCTCATGGGCCTCTTTGAACTTCCGAATCATGGAAGCGAGCTCCGGTACATGCCATCGATTTAACGCCTATAGAGCTGGTTAGTAACGTGGAAATAGATATGCCCTCGTTATGCACCTTAGTTCCAGAAGCTTTTTGCCAGTCCTTGGGTATACCTTTTGAAGACGTGGGTGTTTGCACAAGGTATATATCCTTCATCCCGAGAGACGAGTTCCAGTATGTTAGTTTGATGCTATCGGAACATATTGACATCAAGCTCCCGAGATCGACTTCAACATGGTACCCACCCTGTCTTCTTCGATAGCCTCTGTAGCGCTGTCTGAAGTTCATCGTCAAGGTCTTTAATCTCGTCCTCGATGGCGTCGTAATCTTCGTCTTTCCCTTTTGCCGGAAGAAGTTCATCAACAGTAGAGTCTGTGTATCCCGAGATTGAGAAGTCCTGCCCTAAGCAATCTTTGGAGAAGGTACATACCTTCCTTGTCTGCCGGACGGACAAACTGGTCTTGAATGTTTTTGATGTAACTGTCCAAGGAGGGAGCAGTCTTCAACAGGCCACGTAGGCTACCCGACCTGAAGTTGTTGCTTGCATCGATAAGTCTCTCAAATCCCTTGTTGAGATTGTTGAATGCCTTTCATGGCGATGGGGTTAATGGTGCGAAGAAAGTATAGATGGTTGAGGGGCTCACATGAAGCACTTTGAGGAAGTCAGCCACTTTACAACTTCCGGCATGTACTCTCGATATGATTCGCTCCAAATCAGGCAGCCTTTTGACCACATCAGTAAAGATCTTGTGGAAGTTGTCCGCTTCACTGCTCATTAACTCGTCAACGGCATCAAGACGTTCATTGATCGCACTGATATCTCGGAGTGGCATACACAGCCATATGCGGAACAGCCTCTTGCCTAATGAAATGTGCAATCAACTGGTGTACAGTTCGAGAATCCAGGACACCAACTTACCAAAGGGTGTCACGCATCTATTGAGCAATTTCAAAAGGGTTCCATCCTCAGTACCTTGAATGATTCGACAGAATATTAGTTACTTTCCGAAATCGTGAGAGCAAGCATATTACCTTCACTATTCTGCAAAACTTCGATATGGGAAAGGGTTTGACCGTCTAACAGTAGACCTTGTCCTTCTCTCATTGGATCGTATACATTGAAGTTCCGCATAGAGAGAAGATCTTTGTCAAGCCTGAGTTGACGCAAATACCTGTTCATCATATGATGAGGGAGTGGAAAGGTGTGTCAGGTCTTCCGCAATACAATTTGGTTCCGAGAAATATACCAAATCATCGCCCCGATTGCTTCAATTGCCGTTTTCTTGCCCAGCATTTGTTGAATTTCCTGAGGCATACCATGTTTCGCTTCTTGTCCGTCACTAATTACGGCAGAGGATGAACTGTCAGATGGGAAGAGCTCCTCCAATGCCTTCATCGACTCGTCATAGTCCATACCCTCCTCCGCCCGCAGCGCGGTCCATAAACATTTGCCAGGCAAAATATTCCTCAGCAAACGAAGTGTTGGTACAGTGAGATTACCCTAAGAAAAATAACAAGATGTCAATAATTCTCGGACGGTAATGAAGTATGTAGATTGAAATCCAACCTTCATATGGACTATCTCTTTTGGGCGTAGCTGTCTCATGATAGTTTCGAGTTTTGTTCGGCAGGGATCATCCGTAAAATGGCACAAGTTAAATTCTCCAGTAGAAGCATCCAAGATGCAAACACCGAAAACGTCCGTATCCTCCTC
Organism: Tulasnella sp. 419; assembly: GCA_019633455.1. Taxonomy (NCBI): domain Eukaryota; kingdom Fungi; phylum Basidiomycota; class Agaricomycetes; order Cantharellales; family Tulasnellaceae; genus Tulasnella; species Tulasnella sp. 419. Next base: position 17,883 of record WSUA01000067.1, read on the forward strand.
ATCTTCCTATTCTTGCCTCAGCGAAGTGTACCTTCCAGGAGGTTTGTTAGATGAACTCACCTTGATTGAGACGCAGTGTCCTGCTTGGTCATCGCTAATCATGTTACCATCCACAAGGGTGCCTGCTGTGAGAACTTTGTTCAACTCCCTGTATCAGGAGTATAAGAGCAAGTCACAAATCGAAGATATAGATACTTGGCCTACCTGCGGACTATTTCCTTCCCGCCACCACCGCTAGCTGAACCTTTGCCCTTGCTTGCTGCAATTCTCATTTCTGCCCCAAGAGATGTCTCAGCTTGATCCACTCTCCCGACTTTGTATCCTTTGGCAAGAAATCGAGCGGCCCATGAATCAAACTTCCCCTCCGGAACTCCAACCTGGTAGGAATATTGAGCTAAGTATATTGATGTTTATAGGCCCGCAAAAGCGCTGACCATTTTCATTTTAACCCGATCCGTCATCTTCAAATCGAAAACGCGATGGCCAATTTCGGCGTCATTTTCGTACAGCTCGTAAAACTTCCCTTTCTGAAAGAAGAGTACTGTATCCCAGTGATTTTGCTTGATCTCCCAGAACTACACAGCGAACGCGGTTGACAAACTGTGATTAAAGCGACAAGTCGTGACCCACCTGCTTTTCAAACGGGGTAAACTTTTTCCATGCCTCTTTAGGAATGAATAGCGTTCGTGGGTCATAGCCCGGTGAGCCCTCCGGGTTTCCATCTTTCTGAACGAGGTTCGTCTTTAATCATCGTTTAACTAAGTGAGATAACAACTTACATCTTTGATATCAAGCAAAAACGAGTAACAATCTTCCGCCTCTTTCTTGTCCATCTTTATACTCTGAGTACGTTGTTCTGCAGCTGTCAGAAACAAGCTGGCTGAAGTGGACTTGGTTGCGGTGGGCCGTGATGGTGGTCTAGCGCCCTGCGAGATGATAACAGTAAGTGGTTCATACATTACTTGTGGATAATAAGTATGATCATGATTAGGTTCACCTTCTTGCTCGCCTTTTTCCTAGAGCCCTCCCCCATCAAGTCATCGTCACTGCCTACTTCTAGACCAGATGAAGATCCCGAAGACGATCGCGAACTGGTGGACACGGTTCGAGAGCGAGCCTTGGGCTCTCGAGGAAGATCGCTATCAATTTCATGGTCGGAAGCGATAAAGTCGTCATCATCCGATGATGCTACTGAAGTACGGCGCTTCTTGCGTTGAGACACGGTCGACGATCTTGCTAATGTTCGTAGTTAGAATCGGCGTGAGGTACCTGGAGGATATGCTTATACGTACGCCGTGTTGTAGATGAAGACGAATCTTCATTCATTTTATTAAGGTCAACCGCTTGCGCACTCATAATCACAGGCTTTTTGTACTGCGAAAGTCGTTCAGCAAACTTGTCCAAGTCAGCATCTTCCTCCTCTTCGTCGTCATCTACGATCTTCCTTTTCAAGGGTTTCTAGAAGCAGTGAAAGGGCTTCAGTCGGTAGTGAGGCCAAATCGCTTCCTTACATACTTTTTTTCTGCCCGTGATCCTAATATGATCATCACTCTCGTCTTCATCCATATCGACATCAATAACTTGCGTAGACCCCATGGAAGATCGGGTTGATTGTGGAGAACTTCCGTTTTGGGCGTTGTTCAGCGCGTCAGGTGTCGCGTCTGAAACGCTTTTCCCCACTTTTCTCTTCGACTCCTGCGCGTGTGAAGGGGAAGAGCTCCTATCAGAGCTTGCGGCCTTGGTAATTTGGGAGGATGAGATTGAATGGTGGCCGGAAGAGCCTTCGCCCACTTTTCCAGTCGACGCGTTGGAAATACCACCTCCTACGTTAGCTTTAGAGAAAAAGCCGAGCAACGTCTTTTGTTTCTTATGACTGTCCTTATCTTTTGGAGCCATCGCAGGAAAAAGCAATGGCGACCCAGGATGATCAAATAGTTGGTAAAAGAATGCAAAAAGCGGGCGACAGTTGTGGTCAAGGCACCAATTAATTTCGCTGTTTAATCACCGTTAACACCGTAACCCCTAAGTCGATCAACCCCGACAACATGGACGCTCTTGACATTTTCGCTGATGCGCGGTGTGTTTTAGATGGCCACGATGAAGTTCAGGATAACCTCGATTATATCCCATACGGACAGGATTTCATCAAGCTAAGGGTTCCTCCGAAGGCATGAGACTCACTTTAATGAATCCTCCAGCAAACTAATTACCCATCTTCGTTTGCATAGGAAGGAAAGGTCAGAACAATTGGGTCAGAACAAGACGATTCGCTCATCTTTTTGACTAGGCGAATACATTACTGGCGGATCAGCTATTTTCTCCCTCGTTGTTACTCTCTGAATTGATCCATATCGGTAAAATTGAACTATTCGAGAACCAGCACATCACTGGCGTGCTTGAGTTGGGGGCAGGAGCAGCTCTTCCGTCACTCTTGGCATCAACAATCGCCCCTTTCAAGAAAGACGTTTCTCCAACCCTGAAAAGGTTGATTGTTATCACGGATTATCCAGATGGCACCATTATGGATACACTCAAAGAGAACGTCGAACAGAATAGACATCTAGTTGCCGATGGCGTTGTAGTAAAGTTCAAAGGTTACGAATGGGGCACAGATGTGGGAGATTTGATGCAAGTCCTGAGTTCTTGTCCTACTTGAACTCGCCAACTTACAAATCGATAACAGCGAGCTACTACAATCCACTTGTACCTCCCTAGGTGTCACCGTACCTACCGGATACGACATAATCTTTCTCTCCGATCTTCTCCATTATCATGGATCACATTTCGATCTTCTCCGTAGCTGTGCCAAACTGGTGTCGCGTGATGAACGATCGAGGATCTATGTCGCTGCGGGAAAGTATACATCAGATGAGGCAGGTATTGACCAAGTGTTGCAATTATATCCATCTCATTCTGCAGCCTTTCAGATTTGCAATCATTTTTTTGAAGCCGCACCTTCTTACGGCTTCGTCTTTTCTGAAGCTCAACCAAACGATGGCCTTTGGCATGGAGAAGATAGGATAGGGGGATGGTCCCACGAAGACTTGTGCTTGCGCAAATCCAATGTTCGATGGTGGATAGGAAGAAGGAATACTGATTCGTTGGAGAGGATCGGAATTCAATCAAGTTGTGATGCAATACAGCATGATCCGAATTGTAAACATCTGGATTTGTAAACAGACAGATCGCTATAAGAATGAGTGGAAATCTTAATTTGTTCGATATGATTTTGCAGGTGATTCGCCGGCTTGTTTATCTCCGAGTTTCATTTCATACCACTCGAACGTTTGCCCGCCTATGAGGAGGAAGTCGTCGGTTGGTATTACATCCCAGCTCTGCGGCGTCCCAACCTAGTTTGGCGCGTCAGTCCATTATGTTCCAGAGGATTTGCTATTATGCTGAACCATCTACGACATTGGATACTTTCTTACAAACTGAAAGAAAAAACAGGTTCATTGTCGCATCGGAACATGTCGTTAGACATGTTCAAAGACAAAAATCCTAATCTAAATGGGTGCCATTTCATTACCTGGGTTCAGCAATATAACGCAAACTATGATGCACAGGAAAATAGCACCTCGCAAGGACGAAAGAGTCCTACGAGATACCGGAGGCCGGAGGGGATGAGGTTACAGGGACCACTTGCCTCACACATCAATGATATGCGGTCAGGGTCTTCATCGCCACTACAAAAATATCTTGAAGTTGTGCAACTTGAAGGGAACGATGTTGGCTTACGAGATCCAACACCTATATATATTGAGCCGCACATTAATATTCTGTGAGAAAAATCCCCAGAGCCGATGTCATTCCTTTTAGATTAATTCTCGGCTTGCGCGTCAAACTGTCGGCATTGATGCTGTGATGCTCCTTCTGATAGAGCGCCAACAAACCGATGTGATTCAGGAAACACCCCGTATCGCCCCAGGGACTCCAACCTAATTGCAACTCCGACCCGAATCGGGTTTAAGAGCAAACCGACAAAGCTGCTTGAAGCCCCATAACCATCAAACTTCCCCCCAATGTGAGTTGAAGCGTTCTCAATATCCTGATCGACGTGACAGTTGACTAGTTCCTTCCAGCGTTCAAACATGTGCGGCATCTTTGGCTATTGTAGCTTCCTAATTGAGAAGGTACGTGACCCGCGTATCGACATCCCATCCATGCTCAATCATACCATCCACACCCATCAATAGGATCGAAAGTCTATCTGTGACATCCTCTGCAATGGCTTGGCGCGTCTGGAATATCGCGGATATGACAGCGCTGGTATGTTGCTCCTTTAGGATAGTGCAATACCCCTAACCCCCGCTGACACCAATTTCAGGCATTGGGGTTGATGGAGATAAACCCAAAGAAGTATTGCTCTTCAAAGAAGTTGGAAAGGTCGCGGGACTTCGTAAGACCATTGCGGAATCAAAATCAGACAAATCCAAGACTTTCATCTCTCAATGCTCTATTGCACATACGCGATGGGCGACTCATGGCATCCCCAGTACAAGGAATTGCCATCCAGTCAGATCCGACCCCAATCACGACTTTGTGATTGTTCATAACGGAATCGTCACCAATTCCGGCGAGCTTCGCACCGTGTTAACCAAACGCGGCTACAAATTCGAGAGCGAGACCGATACCGAAGCAGTTGCCGTTCTCTGCAAGTATGTTTGGGACTCGCAGCCACATGGACGTCTTTCTTTCACTCAACTCGTTAAGACGGTATTAAAGGAACTGGTATGCACTTCTTTGCACAAGTGTGTAGGAGTAAAATTCATCTTGATTCGTACCTTTATGCAGGAAGGGTCGTTCGCGTTTCTATTCAAATCTATACACTTCCCAAATGAAGTTGTGGCTGCACGTCGTGGATCCCCACTTCTGATCGGCGTGAAAACGGAAAAGAAACTCAAAGTCGATTTTGTTGACGTTGAACTCCCAACAACTGAAACTGTAGAGAAATTCGACGGTGAGTTCCCTTGGCTACATTCAGTTCCTTCGTAAATCTCAAAAATCGATCATATCATAACTCTAGGTGCATCTGCTGGAGAGGCTGGTCTTCTCGCCGTTCCAAGTGCAGCCCATCAGAAAATACCCAGAACCCAGTCCCGCGCGTTCATGTCAGAAGATGGCATGCCTCAACCCATTGAATTCTTCATCGCCTCTGACGCTTCCGCCGTTATCGAGCACACAAAACGCGTTTTGTATCTCGAGGATGACGATATAGCGCATATTGCCGAAGGAGAGCTTCACATCCACCGACTTCGACGGGATGATCCCAGCGCAGCTCCCACTGGGGCGGCGGCATCCGCAGTTCGTGCGATTGAAACCCTTGAACTGGAGTTGGCGGAGATTATGAAGGGCAGCTTCCAGCATTTTATGCAAAAGGAAATTTACGAGCAACCGGAAAGTGTTGTTAACACCATGAGAGGGCGCGTAAACTTCGATACACACAAAATCACTCTGGGCGGCCTCAAGGCATACTTGCCAATCATTCGACGTGGAAGACGGATTGTATTTTCTGCTTGTGGTACTAGTTACCATTCGTGCGTCGCGGTTTGTATTTTTACTTTGTTATTTTATACTTTACCAGTCACTGACCGTTAATGCCTTTAGACGCGAGCCATATTTGAAGAATTGACGGAAATTCCTGTTTCTGTTGAATTGGCCTCGGACTTCCTTGACAGAAAAACACCTATTTTCCGTGATGATGTCTGCGTTTTCGTTTCTCAATCAGGCGAAACAGCAGACACCATTCTCGCTTTGCGGTATTGCCTTGAGCGAGGAGCGCTCTGCGTTGGAGTGGTAAATACTGTTGGCAGTACTATATCTCGCCAAAGTCACTGCGGTATCCATATTAACGCTGGGCCAGAAATCGGTGTAGCATCTACAAAGGTGAGCGCTCAAATGTACGACGTGCGACACACCAGGCTCAAATGTCACGTGTCTCTAGGCATATACATCTCAATATATCGCTCTTATCATGATGGCTCTTCAACTCTCTGAGGACCGAATTTCTCTCACCGAGCGCAGGAACCAGATTATTGACGGTTTACATGAGCTTCCAGCGCAAGTCAACCAGATACTTGCGAGCGACAAACTCTTGCAACAATTGGCGAAGGAAACTCTCATCAATTCCAAGTCACTCTTGATAATGGGGCGTGGATATCAATACGCCACCTGCCTAGAAGGTGCCTTGAAGATCAAAGAGATCAGTTATACCCATTCTGAAGGTATGACATCAAACTAGCCGCGGTAGTTCAGTTGATCACCTTCTTTATGGATAGGTATTCTGGCTGGAGAACTCAAACATGGCCCTCTTGCTCTTATTGACGAAAATATGCCCGTGATCATCATTATGACAAGGGACTCTCTCTATCCAAAGGTTCAATCAGCCTTGGCTCAAATCACCGCTCGTAAAGGGCAGCCCATCATAATCTGCAACGACGATGATGAGTCGATCTCTAAGGACGCAAGGACCATCAGAGTTCCAAGGACCGTGGATTGTTTGCAAGGTCTCTTGAACGTCATTCCACTGCAGCTATTAAGTTATCACTTAGCAGTGATGAATGGATTTGATGTTGACTTCCCAAGGAACCTGTAAGTTCGCCATCTACATGAGGTTGCAGAACTCCCATTCTGATTCAACACTTTACAGTGCCAAATCCGTGACTGTGGAATAAACATCAAGATGAACAAATGAAGCCTGAATCATGTTGTGAACATTGTAGTCATTCCTGATACATCGTTGTCTCTATGTCGTAGCTTGAAATATGAGCTGCTTGTGTCGTCAGTGGTAAGATGAGTAAAGCTTCCAAGAGAACTGCTACTTGTCGTCGAGAAAGCACATCAATGAGTTCAGCAGCAGCACAGTAGTACAATTGCGACACGCTCGTTATTTCGACTGATTAGTAATGACATGGAAAGGTGCTAAATGTGTGATGACTGCGATGATTGTCCGCCGCCTCCGCGAAAACGTGAATATGTGACTAGATAGTAGGATTAAATGTCATGATCTCCTCATACAACAGCTCTTTCAGCTGTTCTCGACTGATATCATCCTTATGTACTGTTAACAGTGGTTGTCAATTACTTGGTAAGGCGCCATCCTAAGTGTTACTTACAGTCGAAATCGAAGAAGTTAGGATCAAGGGGTGGAGCCACTGGTTCGTCATCTGGATCATGCTGATAGCGAGAGACCATGAGCTTGGGACAAAGCACGTCAAGGAAGAGATACATACGTAAGCCTCAAGATATGGATGGCACAACGCCGCTTCGACGGTTATGCGCTTTTTAGGATCAAAAGTCTGCCGATAAAGTCGACAAAGTTATTTGGGTTGGCAGTCCAGATCGTCACAAGATCAAAAAAAAAAAACTTACAAGGGTCTTTGTCAAAAAGTCGACTGCCATGGGACTAGCATTGGGGAAAAGAGTAGCGAAGGGCCTCCGTTTTCTGAATGGCAATGCACGAATATAGTCCCTGCTTCGTCGTGTAGTTATTGCATAGAACTCATCGAGTGTCGGAGTACCGAGGACATCAAGGATCAAAGTGAGCTGATGATGATAATCACGACCCGGGAAAAGGGGTTTTCCAGAGAGCATCTCAGCAAGAATGCATCCCACAGACCATATATCAATGGCTTTGGTGTATTGCTTGAACGTAAGCATGATTTCAGGTGCTCGGTACCAGCGTGTAGCAACATATTCCTAGATTGCTCTTGGATTCAGGAGATAATTATATGATGAGCGTTTAGTGGGGGCGTACCGTCATGAAGCCTGTTTCGGTGCCGCTCGGCTCTGCTGTTTTAACACTTCTGGCAAGGCCGAAATCACATACTTTCAGGTCGCAATTGGCATTTAAGAGGAGGTTCGATGGTTTTAGATCACGATGGATGACGTCTGCGCTATGAAGCGCTTTGAGAGCTCTCAGAGTTTGGTAAATGAAGTACTAATGAGAAACACCTCCGTGGTCAGCCACGACACACGAGTAGGGACGGATCAGTATCTACCTGGGCATGGTCATCGGAAAGATCTTGGGTGCGGATGACGCGATGCATGTCAGTCTCCATGAGTTCCTGGATTACTGGCATCCGAACACGAGGATCAAGATTTAGTGATAAACGAACACGAGCAGGCTGGCAATCCGAGAAACTCACGGTAAACTTCTTTGAATGCTTCTAACGATGGTGGTTTGATAATGTCTAGGATAGAGATGATCTGTCCGCATTAAGCGCGTCTTCGTTAGAGACGTCTGGCGTAACGGCGCAAGTCATGGTTGATACTGACATTCTCACTGACTCCAGCTTCAGACAGGAACTTGAGTAATTTGAGTTCTCTAAGTGTTCTGAGGCAAAACATTGAATGATCGAAAGGAGCGATCTTCTTGATCGCGACTTTTCGTTGGGTCGGACGGTGGATCGCAGAACAGACGATGCCATAGGCACCCTCGCCCACAACATCCAAGACCTGGTATTGCGTGCCTATGAAAGAAGGTTATGGTGAATCCCTGGGATGCCTACAGATGGCATAGATATACTAACCGACGTTGAACCTGACCTTGCGGGGTGCCTGGCTCTGCGACGCGGATGGGGCATGCTTGGCTTTGCTCTTGTCAGCCGCGGCCTGGTTGTTGGTTGTCGTGTTGTTCTGAGCAGCGTCCGACATGGTGATGAATGAAGAAAGATGAGATACAGGCAGCTGCTTCAGTTTTAATTTGAATCACAGCTGGACAACCAAAACGGGCTTCGTTTGATTTTCCGATTGTTTCCAAGTTTCACGTTGTCACAGCGACTTGAGACACCGGCATGGCACAATCACTGCGAGCTTCTTGATCAAGCTCAATCAAGTTTGTCAGTCCGACAACAATCATCTCTCCTTTTGACACAAGTGCTATGAACAGGGTCTACGATAAATCGGGGTTAATGTGGGGAGGTGGTAATATACTGGAGAGAAAATTCTTCTTGAATTTGGGAGACAAGGTAGGATTCGCTTTGCCAGCAACGGAATCCCCAGCTTTCCCCGCAACTTGATCACCTATCCCAACCTTGATTGAGGTGTCATGTATTTCCGATTTTTGGCTTCTGGCCATGATCGCTGAATCAGCGGGTGTTTTGATGCTCTGTTCGAACCTTAGGTTGAGATTGAGCATGACGCCGTCGATTTCCAAACGTCTCAGGATCTCCTTTCTTGTCGAATCACTGTAGGAACCGATCCATTCTTCCATTTTCCGCAGCATCTTCACCTGAACGGGTGAGGATGTGTCGTGAAAGTCAGGGTGAAATATAGCCTTGAGAACCGCGTTTACGGTATCGTTCACGCTCATCGATGGGTTCTCCCAAGCTTTCACGACAAGATTTGCAGTCTCGTAAACGATCACCTTAGCGATATTTCCGGCTGGCTCGTTCAGAATATTCGCAAAGTGATCTTTACTAAGGAGCGAATGTGTTGGATCGCTCTTGGTTCAGTAACTAGTCAGGACGAGATTTGCGGAAACATATTGATGTGGACTTGCCGATTTTGGATCACTAAACACCTCCCATTGTTGTTCTGATTCAATAAGCATATGGTGCATCACACGCTGCAACCTTTGTACCGAAATTTGAATGAACGGGGTTAATGTATCCTGCAGGCATTGATTTCGTTAACTTTGTTCAAGTACGTCTCGACGGAAGGGCACCCACTGCTAACGACCGCATCACCTGAGAGCAATACGTAAGAACGAATCGTCAAACTATGGTATGAGGTTCACTTACAAAGCATGAAATATTATCCTCGAGGTTTTGAAATTCTGCTCTCGCGTCGACCATCACGTCAATTACTTTCTTGGCACTTGATAGAACTTGCAAACGAGTGAGGAAAATGTCATCAAGACGATTCATCCACTCACCTGAGTGCGTGATCGAGTTTTTGAACGATATCAACTTATCTACTGCTTCTCCAGGAAGACCGTCGGTTGCGGATTCCTTTGCTTTGCTCAAGAGCTCTCCGATCTGGAGAATATCGCGCTGGATGAGTTTGTGGCTTTCGTGAAGATACTGGCTTCGCGAAGCCGTGTCCTCCCAAAGCTCGAAATCCAAGGAATGCAGTTTCCGTTTGGATTTCGGCAATTGCGATGAGACAAAGGAATTGCGGACCAAATGCCACATCCTTCGCCTGACAGCTGGGATACTTTTATCATGCTTCGTTGTGTAGTCTACGGTAGTGGGGTACTCGGTATGAGAGCTATTCAGCCTGGCAGCTGCTTTTTGGTTCAAATCGGCTACAAGTGCTTGTATATTCGCCAAAGTGCCAAATTTGTGTTTCCCAAAGATTTTGTTGAATTTCTGCTTGGCTTCAAGGGAATCCGCCCCGTATTTCAATGCCCGAATAGAGCTCTGCGATAGAGCGTCAGAGAGTTCTCCAAGCACCCTGCGGGTAACAGCGGGCGTGTGTTAGATGTATGAACCACGGGGTAGAACAAAAACTTACGAATGAGCGAAGTCTTTGCCAGAAAAAGTCCCAGTGACCAAGGGAAATACTTTATGACCCAACGGCGACATGATTTGGGTATCTTTGCCCGCGAACGAGAACACGCTTTGGTTATACAACCTGATCAAGGCCAGTTCACAGAAATTCGAGTGCGCTGGAAAATCTTCAAGAGTATGAAGCTGTAATTGCAATGCTAAATCAGCAAAAGAATGCTGCAAAGTGTGCAAGGTTCTACCCACGGCAGCACCGAGATGTCGGTATGCCTCATGTTTATGGTTCCTATCTTTGGATTGAGCAAACATCCTCCCGTACATGATAGACAATCCAAGCTGCCTCCTCAACTGAGCGAAAGAAGTGTGCCACTCGCCATCTTCATTGGAGATATAGTTTTTCATTCCCGTTCTGTAATCAATTCGAAGCTCCATAGGGTCTACTGGAGGTCTCAACCATGGATGTAAAATACGAGCGTCAGCACCGTTGTTGTAGCCTTTAGGATTATCGATGTGTTCAACCTGAGAGTGGATTACGGATGAGATATATAGATCAGAATTAAGTCACAATAAACGACTTGCCGGCAGATAAACTCCAAGATTTTCTTTGGTGATATTAAAATCACCCCCTGATATGAATGATGAGAACCAATGCAACAAATGTTCAGAGCAATTCTTGAGTTGCCCACCTGAGTAACCAGCGGATATGAATCCTGCAACCCTTACCAGTCGCACTAATATGGTCTGATTAAAGTATTTGAGGGCCTTGGTGTCCAACAATTGGCTGTAGTCGCGAAGCCAGTTCCTGCCAAATTTCATTCGACAAAAAAAAAGCTTGGAAAGCAGAAATGCCTCCTCACCCGAAATAAATACGCTCTACGGCCCCCTTTTCGAAGGACCAAGTGTTGATGGGCGAGCCATTGTTTGCGCCGTCGATGCCATGAGCACTAAGTATCCTCTGCCTGTCTTGGATAAACCTCTCTAGCTCATCCTCCTGCACAGAAGGACTCGGAATCAGAATGCTAACTCCATGAGAATCCACTTACAATATTGCCATGTCTAAAGGCCTGAACAAGTTGACACTATTATTTGATCATCAAGTGTACGCTGTAAGGCATAAACCATACCTTTCCGTATAACCACGATCCCTCGGGAATGCTACCGGCGCCAAACGCCCATGTGCGGCAGAAGAGGTGGGATACGAGATAAATCATGCATATCCAGGCCATCATCCCTTCATATAAACGGGTGGATGGTACTTAACCTTGGGCGAACTAGAAAAAAACCAGCTAACTGAAATAGTCGCAGTGAATGTTGAATGGTGAGGTTGAATTGCCGAGGCCCTCTTAAGCGAACGGGGGGGTTTCCAAGTGACCATCTCCCAAGACATTTGCTTAGGCGAGAAACAGGGCTGAAAAGGGGCAAATGTTCGTTTGAGAAATTCGAGACAAATTAAGGAAGAAAATAGGCGTCGCTGAATGCATGGGCCAGCATACGATAGTGCATATCCTCCAGAGCGGAAATCATTCGATCTAGCGGTAGCCCTTATGAGTTAACAAGGTTAGTCACGAGCACTCGCAGGTTTCAAAGTATAAAGAAAGATATAATTTGCATGCCTGTCAGCTGTATAGCGATACGGAGACATCAGGGTTTCATGTCGATCATGGATGCCTTAGAGACCAATATCGCTTACGGAAATCAGATAAGGGGAAACCGCATGGCGAACCATCAGCAAACCTACCACAAGGTTCTACCACCACGTCTAGTTCATCAATGCTATTAATAAATGTAGCTGGCAAGCGAATCATGGAGTCATCAAACGGTATATCTGCACAGTCATTTCATTACAAAAACCGGTAATTCAAGGTACTTACGGAATTCGCATTAGAATGTTGATGCCTAAACAGGAACTGAAACGATGCTCACCGTGTAATTCGGAACTCGTAGATTTTGGAGCAGGTACGTCTCCTTCATCCACCTCATCAAACTTTTCAAACCTTTGCCAATTAAAGGATGTGATGTAGGCATCATTAATGCAACCAAATAAATCGTCTAAATTCTGGAGTGCTTCAATCAGTGCTTCCAGTGCCGATTTCCCATCTATTGAGATATATTGGAAGTGTAAGTGAACAAATGTCCCGCTTTAATAAACAAGGTATACAACAACAATTGTCATATAGAGAACAAACTTGGCTGATCAGAAACAAGGT
>WSUA01000067.1:30710-48863 GCA_019633455.1 Tulasnella sp. 419
CAAAGAGGAGACTCATTAGGACAAGAAGGAATTAAACACTCACCTGTACCCACAAAACTCCACCGAGGGACTAGTCGCCACCAGCAGATCAACACACAACGACAAGTTCCTGCTCAGAAGTAGAGGACGGAGAAGTTGATTGTGCCACTCACTTTTTCATGAGCATCCATCTCAAAGCATTGCCTATTGTGTGAGACTCTTCCTGAATACAAAATGTCACAGCTGAAAGATCCGGTGATGCGCCTCTCAGCTTCGATCAAAATGTTGAGTTGAACGTTCATCTGACGGTGCCGAGATACTGGGTCATACATACAATGGAAATCTTTGGTAGATCATTAGGCTCTGGCGGGAACTCCATTATTCGAGTGACAAGCTTGTCCCCAACAAGGATTGAAGCGTTGAGAATAAAGGAGTAATAGAGAGTCAAGATCTAATCAGAAGATCCGATGTTGTGTTGAAGTACAAAAAAAATAATTCAAACTCCGAAGTGGATTTGACCCGGGAACTTGGATCGATAGCCCCCATTGTGCGTATCTTTTGTGATGTCCAATTACACTCTTTGTGAGATTGTCTGTGCAACTCACTAATGACATGATCACCACACAGTTCTTAACATTCCCTTTTCGAGGTTCCTTTTCACTCTTCCCCTGATTTCTGTCCCTGACACCGATCCCATAAATATACTATCTTCCCTTTTATTCTCCTACGCTATAAGAGTTCATCGAGAGCTGCACTGCTCAACTATCTTTCCCCCGGACTTCATTTAATTCTTCCACTTACCTTCCTCCCTTGCTTATCCCAAATGATGGCTCAACTCCCATCATCGTCTTCGTCCAGCGCCAGTGACTCCTTACCTTTCTATAATGAGGTCAATGGAACATTTAATTTGCCACCTTTGGCGGATACCGGAAGGTCTTACAGAGCTGGATCACTTGTCTTTGAAACCCTTTCTTTGGATGCTCGGGAATCGTTAAACATGGTGAGTCGAGTGTCTCCCGGCTTTGCTGTAACCAAAGTTTGACCCTCGTCGTAAACAGCGGTCTCAGTCAGGCGCCGAGTCCACAACTTATCGCGATTCTTCGCCAGCTTCACTCTCGTCACATTCATCATCATCTCGATCTCCCTCGCCTGCTACTCCAACCCTTTCGGGATCAAATGGATACTCCAAACCAGCGTTTCCCCAAAACATTCATACAGCAAGAAGGCCCTCGATACCGACAGGCCACGGTGGAAATCGTGCCCCTGCATTCAAACTTGTTCCCCAGCCACCTCTGGACCCATCTAAACGCCCTATAACACGCTCTGACGCTCTGGTTGTCTTCCCACCATCTGTCGCAATTTCAACGACAGGTAAACAACAGCAGCAGAAGAAAGCAAAACTGCTCGTAGGCGCCGACGTAGAAACCTTTTTCCTGCTTCAAAAGGAACTTGCGCAATCTAATCCAGATGCACCGCAACCACGAGCATACGCATATCGTATCATCTGGGATCAGAGATTGAATCCATCGTTTGTCAAATCATTCTCAAAAGCTCAAGGTTCTGGTAACTTTGATGGACGGCGCCGCTCGGTGGTGAATATGATTACGGAGTAATTAGGCAATGGGACAAGGATGGTTTTGATTATATGGATGTTTACACTGTAGCAGTAGATCACTAGACTGTATTTTCGCTTAACATTATTGTTGCTTTCAAAGTGTATGACGGTGCCTGTGTTTGCCAATGTGGCGAGTGAAAGGGTTCCTGGTCCGTGCACAAATGTATGTTCCTATTCGAATTTTGACCTAACGCCCTACACCGACACCCCACCCAAAGAAAACTCCAGCGTTGCTTTCGAGTTTGTGCTTCATCTCGCTGTAAACAAGTGATTTGCTGTTACATTCAGAGTTTACACACGTTGGTGAGTCGGTCATTGTTCGTGTTGCCCGTGTCTATCCACTGAACATGTTTTTCACCACAAAGAAAAGCCTAGCTGTTTCATTGATTCTTCCCGGTGAGTTTCGACGACGACGACGTGTCATGAACCACAGCCATCTGACTGCATATAACAGCCCTCCAAAAATGACCACCGTTCCTCAGTCAGCCAGTTCCACCCAGCCAAAGACCAACGTCAATCCTTCTGAAGTTGGCTGGCAGTTCGTTCCCCAATACTACACCTTTGTCAACAAGCAACCACAGCGGCTTCATTGCTTCTATACCAAAAATTCGACCTTCATTCATGGTACCGAGGGTGAAGATAGCAAAGCATGTTACGGTCAACAGGTCAGTCATGTTTATCCATACTGGTCAACAACATGTCAACGTCTCTTGGTAAATAGGAAATCCATCAAAAAATCATGTCCCTTAACTACGTCAACTGCAAGGTCTTCATCAACAGCGTTGATGCTCAGTCGTCTGCCAATAATGGGATTATAATCCAAGTTATTGGCGAAATGTCAAATAGAGGCGAACCTTGGAGAAAGTTTGTTCAAACCTTCTTCCTTGCTGAACAACCAAATGGCTACTTTGTCTTGAATGATGTTTTCAGGTGAGTGCGATGGTCGATAATCTTTGGCGTTGTGGTTTCTCCCTTTTACTGACGGTAGATTTGTTCCAGGTTCTTGAAGGAGGAATCGGTCGGCGAGGAAGACGAAGAGGAACTTGAGCCTGGGGAGACACCTGCCCCACTTTCGTCAGAACAACCCATCGAACCTCAGACCCATGTTACGATCGACCACGGTGCGGCCACTTATGATCCGGACACTCAGGTTTCATTATCCGTCCCCACCAGCGATCAGGTTACCGTTCCTCCGCCACAACCCGAGCCATCGACAGTCGAAGTTCAGCTCAACGGGCCAAACGGACATTCTTCCCCATTAGCTGCTGAGTCTGAGATTGTTGAAGAAGAAGGGAAAGATGAAACTACGCACGATGACGCGCAGGCAGATTCAGACTCCGCTCCGGCTACTCCGGCTCCCGAACCTAACCCCGAAGCACCTGCTGCGGAAGCAGTCGACGAACCTACCACGGAGCCTGCGGAGGCGTCCACTTCTGCACCAGCGCCAACGCCAAGCTCAGCTGCGGCTCATCCTCAGCCGGTTGTGCATGCACCTACTCCCTCAGCACCTTCTGGTCCCAAAACATGGGCCACCCTTGCTGCTTCTAACAATCGTAAGTGGGGTTCACAGATAGCGCAAGAGGCCAAAGGTGTCAGCTCCGCGGCACCTCCTACTCCTCCAACCTCCACCACACCCCAGCCACAACAAAAATCTGCATCGAACACAAACAAGGGGGACCTACATCCAAATGCTCAAGCGGTTATGTCCATCACCTCTGGTCAATGCTTTGTCAAGGTAAAGTTCGATTACCTAAACGTACTTCACCGCTTCCAGCTGATGCAAATCTGTCACCAATAGGGTGTCACAGAGAATATCCCTGATTCAATGCTGAAGGATGTCCTTACTACCCGATTTGGTCCTATCAAGGAGCTTGAAATTGTTCGGAACAAAGCCTGTGCCTTCTTGGAGTTCGCGTCCGTTGAAGCTGCGAGGAAGGCGATTTTGGCTTCTCTTTCACCAGCTCAAGGAGGGGAAGGAGGGGTTAGAATGCCTCACAATGGCCCAGGCTTACCTCCCCGTGTCACCATCGAGATGAGGAAGGAGAGAGGCGAAAGGCCGGTTAGCAGACCAAGACCTACGGGTCCTTCCGTTGGAGACAGGAACACACAAGCTAGCGGCCACGGGCAATCGTCTGAAGGAGGTCGTGGTGCCAATACGGGTGCTTCAATGAGGGGCAGTCGTGGGGGAGGAGGGTCTTCACGAGGTCGTGGGGGCGGAGGACAGAAGTAGCCTGCTAGGTGGGGTTAACTGTGTATGATGTATCATTTCTTTTGGTATCGAGGGTGTCCATTCTTCCCTTCAACATATCTGTGTTTTTGTCTGGATCCATGCCTGTTGTCTATCATTTCATCTTCAACCTCAATTATCAAGTTTTCTTACATATCTCTGCATATGACATGCCATATGACATCACTAACTCTGATGTGTGCTAACCAAATGGGGGGGCTCGAACTGAGCAATAAAAACTTCTCCCATGGTCCGTGAAGTCAAAGCGATGGCGGTGAACTCCTGGACCCTAGTGGCGCTGTTATCTCTAGGCGCTAAACTTGCCCTCCCCCCGCCGATTCGTCCACAAGGTCAGAAGTACGGACCACAAAGCCTTCCCAATTTATTCTAACAGTACGCAGCAGTCAACGGACATGGCAATTGTCCGACTAGAGGGCCACGCGCTCAAGACCTCTCGGTTCCTTGGGCCTTACTGAAATCTTTTCGGCATTGCTATTCCCGGAGGTATCTAGAATCATCACACTGGCAGCATGCCTCACGAATAATACGGCAACTCCTGCAATGGTGGTGGTTAAGCCTCTGACAATTTGGAGAAATTGGTAATTTGGTTCAACTTTGCAGGCTTCCTCCACTCAGCGCCGGATCGCATGGGGCAAGGCACGTCTTCAACGGAGCTCTATATCAACTGGGGAGGTATATGACACTCTTTGGCTAAGTGGGAACGTAACCCAGCACCTTTGCTTAAAGTTGCCGTCATTGGTTTCGTACACTCCCCGCCCCCCTGCCCGACTTTGAGCAGACAGTCAGTATGATCCATTCTACCGGATAACGTTTGCTCACATTAACACTCCTTTTTCTTTTCCCAAGGTTAGTCCGATTTCAGGGCAAATCTGCACCGCCAGACAATCTCTCTCTGTCCACTAGCAATGAGACGAGATTTGCCTTGCGAAATCCTTCTCATCGTGTTCGAACTAGTTCAGCGCCCCATGGATCTTCTTAATCTCATACGATGCTCACGCACATTCCGTGCTATTGCCGAGCCTATTCTCTATCGTCACATCAACATTAGGTCGTTTCCTCGCCGAGCAAGGAGACTTTTCGAGACCCTAGTTTCAAGACCAGATCTCACCGTCTACGTGCGATCTCTATGCAGCGATGGAGGATTGATATGCTCCGATGCGATGGAGAGTATGGAAGAGAGTTCGGAAACTTCATTGCTGCAAGAGAGAGTTTTGGCCCAGGCTTGCAACCTTGGGACGCTCGATCTCTCTATCAATCCCAATCCAAAGTCAATTAATGCCCTCCACAGCACAAGACTCGCACCAAGGCTTCCAATCTCGCGATTGGCGCATCTTGTCGTGTCATTCCATCTGCCTCAGGACCAATTGGAGGAACTCATTGCTCTCCTTCGATCCCAGAAATCGCTTAAGCACCTAGAGCTACCAACAGTCTCATCTCTACCCAGTGGACTTCAGGAAGGGGATCTGCCGGTATTGGAGACATTTATTGGACAAATGAGTGTTGGAGAGGCTTTGGCTCGCGGACGTCCTCTGCGCAGAGTAGTTCTGGCGGGTGGAGTTGATGGAAGCTCAACTGAGGTTGCAATGGCGAACGCAATAGCATCCTTAGGTCGCAGTACTGCATCAGGTGGTGTGAAAGAAATGCAATTGAAGATAGTCCTGCGGACGCCATGGCCAACGTCCCTTCTAGAACATGTAGCAGAACATGCACCGCGGCTTAGGTTCCTAAGCCTTCATGTCTCATACATGGCGGAGAATGCTATTGTTGTGGATGGAAATTTGGCCCTCTTTCGCCAGTTCTTCGAATCGGTAAGTATACTTGCATATGCCTCCTTGAGACGCTACTCACTGCATTGAATATGTTAGATTCCACTTTATTTGTCCCGCTGTCGATTTCTGGAGTTATTGGACCTTGATCAATGTAGCGCGTTTGTCCATCGCCCCTCCATTTCTTCTCGCCCAGGCTTTATTCATTTCACAGGAGATGCTGATATCGATTCCGAGGAAAAGAGACTAATTTCTTGGTCTTCCGTATGTCCTACACTCTGCCACGTCGTTATGCCAAATGGACATGTTTGGCGGCGACCAGCAAGCAGGAGGGGTGGAATAAAAAGATGGTCTGGTTGGACATTGGATCCAGCCAAAGAGGTGTTGGGGCCAGTGAATCCAACCGATCCTTGGAGAGATAGGTTGTTTACTGTAGACCTCAGGTGATGCATGCGCTCCACATAACTTCTCTCAATGCTCCACTTTTAATTTTCATTAATCGATAATCATTACGTAGAAATGTAATCAATGTAGTCACTCACTTTAACTGAAAGATTCACTTTGAAAAAGCTGTTACTCTGTTTTAAAACTTTGCGAGGCTATAGCGGATCCGAGAAAACTAGCTCAGCGACGCAGGGAAGATGTCAGGACTATGATATCTGTATGGCATCGCTTCTTAGGCATATCCACTGTGAATATCATTGGAGAAGAATATTCGTGGGATTACTTTGAGTAACCAGGCGTTGCCATCAAAGCATGAGGCACTGACTCCAGACTTTATAAATACGATGGAACATCAGGCTTATCCTAGAAATAGCTTCTTCAGATGGATGCAATGCTCTGTGGTCCGGAAAGTAGGTTTGAGTTCGAAAAATCCCAGAGCCGTATCGGATAGCTGAGAACAATGTAGGAAGTCCGCATTCTGTTGAACTGCGTGACAAACACAGATATGTTAAGATACTTTGCACAGGCTGCGCGATGCGAAGTTTACTTCTGAGTACCAGACACAGGGTCGTTGAGATCCGCTTCCCAAGTGAAGTACAGAGCTAATTGAAAGAGATGAACTGCGGTTTCGACGACCATCGAATCGGCTTACGTCAAAGTAGGGTCTCTGGCCACGGCCGCAGTGGATCTCGATTCGTCAGCTTGAACAACCCGGCAACAGAAAATTGTATAAAGCGTTCAACCAGTCACTTCATGCCGGATTTTCAACCCTAATCCTTCGCACCTTCTATTGCCACCTTTAGAGGCTCGAATAAGTTTTTCATCACAGTATGGCTTCTGCAGGTTCGAGCAACAGAAAGGAGCATAGGCAAGTGGTCTGATATATTACTAAGCGCGCATGTCCCAGTCTAAAGTATTTAGTCGACTAGGCCTTGTGATGCATGTCGCAAAAAGAAAATCAAATGCGACTCCCAAATTAAAGACGGTCGCTGTTCGTATTGTACAGGCAGGGGCATATGTAAGCTTGGCGCATCGTTGTTCTTCCTCTCTCTCGTACATCTTATTCGCTGTGCTAAAACGCTTGAAGCTTGTACCTTTGTAGAGAAACCACCTCAGAGACACGTTCCAAAAGGGTTAGTGATAATGTACTATTGTTCCTTGAAATAGCCCTCGCCACAACTAACAAAAACCGCCGTCTCCCAGATACATCGACGACTTGGAGGCCAGAATGAAGGCGTTGGAGTCCCTATCATCCAAGGTCTGATTCACTCAACAAAGATTGGCATTGAAGACTAACTATATTCATCAGATTGGGATCGACTACGAAAAAGAGCTAGGCCCCAGTTTTTCGTCAGAAACCTGGGATAGAGATTCACCCACAGTCCGGCCTCCCTTTAATGAAGACATAAAAGGTCATTCAACGGGTCGCGCACGTCCGACTGGACGACTTTCTACAGTCTTGCATCTTTCAGCAACGCCAAAGCTCCCGTCTATCTCCCAAACCCCGGAGAGCTCAGATGTCTTAGATAGCTCAGGTGATGAGGGACATTATCCTTCGCCTCGCTGCATGTCTCCGACCCGAGATTCTGTCTCTAGTGTAGGCACTGTGTTCTACGGCAAGGTACTTTAGTTAGACTGATTGGTGTTGCGACTATAATGCTTACCCAATTTATCTCAGTCCTCAGATGCCCCCATGGTCGCAAAGGCGCACAGGATGAAGCAAGAGGCTGAACAAGCGTCGGTCTATGAAGGACCATCGGCACACATCAAGCGCGAAGAGTACTGGGTGGATCAACCGGTGAGAAGACAGTCGCCTAGAGCGAAATACGTTGAAAAGAGATTGATATATTCTCTGAGCAGTGGGAACTAGCCGCCGAGTCTCATGGGCCTGAGGATCGCTGGGTGGCTACTCACTTAGAATTTCCACCCCCGGACCTAGCTAGGAGTCTCATAGATCTCTACTTTCGTTATGTGGCACCAATCTATCCTCTTCTCCATCGACCCACTTTCGAAGCTCAGATATCAGCTGGAGAGCACCTAAAGGATAGGCGAACAGCAATGATTTACCTCTTGGTGTGCGCAAATGCCTCCAGATGGTCTCGTGATCCCCGTGTCTGTACATCCATTGAAACTGAAAATGATGCCGATTTTACCACTGGAGGATATCATTACTTTTGGCAAGTAATGTCTCCAGATCGACGTAAGCATCTTGATCATGCGGGGTTAGGAGGCCGCCTGACGAAGCTTTTTCAGGTCACTTTTCGCTTCGAGCACCGAAGCTACCAGACATCCAGATAGTTACTTTAGGGTCTCTTTATCTTCAGGGATCACCGACCCCGAACATAGCTTGGGTGACTGCAGGTATTGGAATTCGCTTAGCAGTGGTAAATGTTCCTCAGCCGTTTGTGGTATTCATTGGTTTGCTAAAAATCGTTTTCCAGCAACTAGCTCTGCACCGCAGGCGTGCCTATATTAACTATGGCGAGCTAGAAGGTCAGATGATGAAAAGGGCGTTTTGGTATGCAGGAATGCCCTAGACATTCGATTGTGTGATTACCGACTTCACATTCACAGGTGTCTTGTCTTATTGGAGCGTCAGATTGCTTGCACTCTAGGCCGCCCATGTGCTATACAGGATGAAGAGTGAGTATCATTGCTTGTACAAATCTTCGGCATGTCTCAGTAGAATCTGTAAAGCATGGATGTTGACTTTCCGGCGGATCTGGATGATGATTACTGGGTACAAGGCTCCAGGGATTCGTGTGACACGGCACAAGTAAGTTTACTTGATCAGCTTACATGGCAATTCCTTTGACATAGTCTTCTAGCCTTGTAAAATGTCATTCTTCACCCCATTTGCGAAGCTCCATCAACTCCTTGCATTTGTTCTACGGACCATCGTGGGTATAATTAATCCCATGTATTACATCCGCTAATGGCACACACCGAGATCTAGTATTCCATCAGGAAATCCCGCATACACTTGGGATTTGTCGGGCCTGATTGGGAACAGCGGATAGGTGAGTTAAGACAGACCTGCATTCTCTCTTGTTATGTTGATAAACCTTTGAGGGATGAAGTATCAGAAATCGATAGCGCCTTGAACGGGTGGATTGATACAGTCCCTGATCACTGTAAGCGTCGTATGTCCCATTACTCTTTTGACCTGCTTAAAGAGAATCCCCCTTTAGTAAAGTGGAGCCCAGAAATCCAAGATCAAACTTTTTTCATGCAATCCGCACACCTTCAGCTGATGTTTTACGACCTCCAACTGTTGGTCCATAGGCCATTCCTTCCAGAATCACCAAGAGGACCATCAGCTCTTGCTGATGCCTCAATGATCGTTTGCACGCATGCAGCAAGAGCGATGGGCAACATTCTCCACGCATATCATCGCAAACATTGTCCATCAACACGTACGACTTATATTTGGGCATTCAACGCCGGGATTGCGCTGATGATCTCCATCTGGCGCACCAGAAAAGCTGGAGATCCTGTCGAAAGAACGAATATGGACGCATTCCATCAATGCGTTTATGCCCTCAAAGAAGCTGAATCGCAGTATGTCATTCTGCACCTTGTCCCTGGTCAGTATTTACGTCCATTCAACTGACCGTCTAACTTAACCCTTAGCTGGGTATCTGCTGGGCGACTATGGTACGCAGACAACTTCACATATTATCCGTTCTATGATCGTGACTGAGAACCTCATTGCAGTGATGTGTTGGCTTCGTTGGCGGCCGCAGGCGATTTGCCGTTCCTATCCCCTGAGACAATCGATGAGAAATCAGGCATTATTACCCAGGAAATACGTACCACACCATCAGTGCCCACAAACAAGGGCCAAAGGGAAAAGGCTGTATCTGCAAACGATTTTGCGCTTCCACACTTAGGAACCGGTGTGTATCATGGTGCCAGTAAATCAAATTCTTTTCCTATAACTTGTACTTCTGGACTGGAAGGTGATCAGAACGAGGCCTCCAATCGAAACAACTTTGGATCGAACGCCTGGAATTATTACCTGGGTGGAGGTTCTATGAATCTCACAGCAGGTGCTCCGGAGCCCACGATTTCCAATGCCGAATCGAAATGCTCATCAATTTTTCAAGATGGTGTCGTAAATGACTCCTGGCTGAACGACATCCTTGGGATCCCACCTCTGGTTAACAACGGAGGCTCTGAAATTGGAGCTCTAAGTAATAGCGACCCTGCGAACTGGGACCTCCTGCCCTTGGACGGGTGAGTGGCAATTATGCGGTAGTAGATGAAATACTGAATTTCGGTATAATCAACATGCAGTGCAGGTATCTTCGATGGACTAGGAGGTATGAGCGATGCGGAACGACAGTGGCAGAGCTTTGTGTTGAACCAATATGATAAGGCATCGTAATCGATTAACATTAACAGCGAGAGTCGTCATGCAATAGAAGATCGCAAGAAGTCATCACAGAACGGTGAATAGCATAGCAACATTTGGGCATAGGATTCAGAAATACCATCCAGAAAGCGAAAGCAAAAATCACGAAAGCCACAGTCATTATGGAATGAGAGAAAGGGATGTTCTGAGGCTGGCCTCTAAAGTTGCCGCTTGACGGCAAAGTTCCAACAAGTAGAGTAAATGGCGTGAAGTAAAATACGAAAAACGATGAGAGAATGAAATGGATCTGTGCATGAAAAAAAAAAAGTAAGAAGAATATGGGAGTAATAGTCATGAGGAAGGTTGCCCTTGAGGCAGCAGACATAAACATATCATCAAAGGAACCGAAGGATATCGCCATGACCAATGTCCATTCCAACCGATCTTGCAACAGAAGAGATGCCAAAGAAGAACAATATTCGCCTTTGCCTTCCTTTGGAAGGACTAGGCCCACATGGCATTCTCCTGAGCAAACGGATGTTCCATCTCCTACACGTCACTTCGTTCTTGCAGCAACCTTCACCTTTTCAATAAAGATGGGTTGGTAGCTGTCGGCAAGATGCGCCAAGGAACGTAAATCTTCTGTGTCGAGTAGGTGAATCAGGGCGCTTCGCTGCATATCGGGGGAGAGAGGGGGAGGGGGGTTTAATAGAAGAATCTCAATTTCTCTGTCACAAAACTTGCAGCGGAATAAACGCCATCCACTGGGGAACGTACGTTCTTTGTGACATTGAAGGCTTTCACAACCTTCCATCTGTCATGAGTCGAGTTAGCATGAAGCTAGACGACAGAGCGATGACTACGCAAAGCATCACATACAATCGTCCTCCTACGGCTTGCTTCTGTTGTTGCATAGTCATTCCCTCCAATCCATCAACGAAAGCGTCAGTCTCGCGGACGACGGCTGAATCAGCTTTAGGGATTGGGAGGGAGGTGGTCGAAGCGTTTGACGAGGATGCCAGCTTGACAATGTCCTCAGCTGGCAGGCGAGCCAATGATTCGACCGTATGGCTAGGAGCTACCGATTCGGCAGCGGTAGTGGTGGTTACAGCGGTGTGCACAGATGCCCTATCATCTGCGGCCTCCGGAACACTGAGTTCTTTTGGAGCCTCAAGGGGTGTCGGCGGGGATTGCTCTT
Organism: Tulasnella sp. 419; assembly: GCA_019633455.1. Lineage (NCBI taxonomy): Eukaryota > Fungi > Basidiomycota > Agaricomycetes > Cantharellales > Tulasnellaceae > Tulasnella > Tulasnella sp. 419. The sequence goes on from WSUA01000067.1 coordinate 42,318, forward strand.
TTACTTCGGAACTCGCCACCTCGGGTGCGGTGGTCTCTGCGGCACTGAAGGTGACTTCAACTGGAGTTTCGGCGGGAACAGGAGCGGTTGAGCTGGCAGGTGTCGATGGGATCACAGGGGTCTTGCTTGTCACAGCAGGCGCTGGGATCTCAACGACAGCTTCCTCTTCCTCGTCAGCTTCCAACACTTCCTTTGCCTCTGCGACCTTCTTCCTCAGGAACTCGGCATTGAAATTACACATTGCTCTCTCTTTCTTTGATAATGTCATGAGCAAATCGGTGATTTGTTGCGCCTTCTCCGCATCGGGCTCAAAGCGAGATACTGATGATGCAAGCTTGTCCCTCTCGGATGCACCAGTAAGAGAGATACCAGATGCGGCGAGGAGCGAGCCGGAGGGAGAAGATGTGCGAGGGGGCTCGGATAGGGATGCGGCGATAGATATCGGTGTTGAGGGGTGTTCCGGGGCAGATGCGGGAGGGGCAGGGGTGGTAACTTGTGACACGGGAGCCGGAGCGGCCTCGATAATTTGAGGCTCTGGTTCATTGAGAACCTCTGCTCCTCGGGCGGTCCGAATTTGTTGTGCTAGAACTTCTGGATCTTGAATTCCTTCCAAGACTTCGGTAAGACCCAACATAACGAGTGAATCTACAATGTTATCGATCTCGTTGGGAGGGACAACGTCGGCTGGCATGGACTTGAGTCTCCTGCTGAGTTCTCCAGTGAGAACCTCTTTTCTAACAACCGGGGAAAGAGCGGAGAGCTCCTCGTATCGCATTGGTAGGTTTAGAGTTCCAGACAAGGCGGCCTTTGAATAGAGGGGCGGAGAGTGAGCAAACTGTGAGATGCGTTGACAATGTCACATACATGATAATACGATCCCGAGCTTCTCCTGACTCTTTCAGGAGTCGCAGCACCAGGGGATGTCCAGCCTCCTTGAACTACTTCACCTTCGCCGACAACACTCTGTGATGGGCTAGTTGCTCCGCTTGCACTTCGAGGATGGGGTGATCTGTCGGATGTATTACGCGTGTTGAGTTTGCGAGTACTGGAAGATATCGCAGCATGTCTTACCTTCCAGTCGAGTACCTGTTGGCCAACTTCTCTTGCCTCAACTGCTTGGGTTCGTGTAACCTGACCACAATTTGTTTACCGCCTAGCATGGCGTTGTTCATGCCATTCAATGCTGCGGCAGCTGTTGGCAAAACGAAAAAAAAAGGTCAAAACACGGACGACGATTTCGAGGAAGGGAGGCTTGCCTTGTTCTGGGGTCTGGAACGATACGAAACCGAAACCTCTGCTGGCACCCGTCTCTGTTCTCATAACTCTAGCACTGACAATTTGGCCATACGGTCTAAAATTCGTGAATAGATCATTGGAGTCTACTGTTGCGTCCAAATTCTGTGCATGTAAGGATTAGCTGCGACATACGACGGGCTGGTACAACGCAATACCAACCTTGATGAAAAGATTACAAGGGTCAATCAGACCACTATGACTACTAGATCCCGGACCATGTTGTGGGGCATATTGAACTTGCTGGCCAGGTCCTGAGCGACCACGTTTAGTAAGAGAATGCACCACGAGTCTATTATGCCCTACCTGGCTGGAGAGGAGTACCTGGAGGTGACCTGGCAGTTGGATATGGGGCAACATTACCTCTCGGAGGTGAATACTGAGTACAATACCAGACCGGGTGGAAAAGAAAAAAAAAGTTTCAAGGTGGAGTCAGATTTTTACAGTTCAACACAGAGATTAGAGAAACTGACGAGCGGCGGTGGCGGCGGTAGTGGTGAGTTAAGGTGGGGCATATAGTTTGAGAAGGAAGAATCGGTTGAGGATATAGGTGATTGATGATGGAGGTGTGGGGGATAAAAGGAATGAACGAAAGGGCTCCCTTGATTAGGGTAATTGGATGGTGAAGAAGTAGGGGGAAAAGGAGGCTCTGAATTGGACAGCGGTGAAATAGAAAATGGCTGGTAGTGAACGGATGCACGGGGACGTTGAGGTGTGACTGGGTACTGAGGCGGCTGTTGAGCTTGATAGCTATTGCCACCCAACCCAGAGGTCATCGGTTGAAACAGCGACTGGGGTGGAGATGACGAGAGATGGTATTGAGACGATGACATTGAAGGGGTTGGGGGGGAAGTGTAGGTGGTACCACCAGTGTGGTTGTTTTGTGGATTGAGTGCTCCGTTGTACCCCGAATGCTGGGGCGATTGAGGAGGGGTGAAATGTTGTAGAGGAGGGGAAGAGGAAGCAAATTGATGCATTGAAGGGGAAGACAAGGAAAGAATATTGGAAAAAGGTAAAGGAGGAACGGGGGGAGGAATAGCGAAAAGTTGTTGTTGTTGTGGTGGAGTATGATTTGGGTAGATATAGGAAGATGACTGCGAGGACTCGGGTGGAGAAGAGGAAGAAGGGTGGGTATAGCTCACATTTTGTTGATTGGAATACATCGAGCCCTGCTGATGCGGAGATTGCTGCTGCTGTTGAGCGAGCGGAACGAAAGGTGGCGCAGAAGCGCTGAAGTCGCCGTGGTTCCCTGGAGCCCGACGCGGCTGATAAACCTGAACTGAGCTAGAAGATGAGGGGAATGGATGAAATAATGGTCGGTATGGGTAGAAAGTAGTCATTTCTGGTAAGTGGGGGGAATAATTGGGACAGATAGATGATGGACGAGGAAGGGGAGGATTAAAGAGAAAGCACTTGCATGTTTTGGTCACCAACTTCTGCACAATGCTGTCCGCACGCCGTCAGGGATAATTAGGCCACGACGTGGGCGCGTGTTTTCGATTATTTTGGATTATTCTCCTGAAGTAAGACATACGCGAAAGGAGATAAATCAGTGACGCACCATAGCCTCCTCAGCTCTGCGAGCATCCTCTTCTCGCCAATACTCTACAACGCCAATATCCGGGCCGAAACCAGCCTCGCTGCGAACGTTTGCTAAGGGACCAAAAGGCCTAAAAAGGTCATAAAGTTCTTCATCAGTAATACCTGTTGGTAATTGTTTGACAAGACGTGGGAGAGCTTGAGGCGGAGGAAGTGACGTCGGTGGAATCGTAGGCGGATACGGCGACAAAACGATGTTGCAGTGGGGCAGCGGCCTGTTCTGTAGGGTAGCCAGGGCTCTTTCCGCTGTTCAAAGGGTCGGACATGAGGCACTGAAATCGCAATAATACACTTTGCAACTTGCCGCTTGCGATTTCTCTGAATTCGATTATTCCTGTGACAATGTGAGACCACATCGAGTGCATTTCCCAGACATCCACGCACCTGATCCAGTACCATCAAGTGCAGGCCTGTATGGCACACAGAACCGGAGAATCTCTGCCAAGTCCTCCTTGCGCACATCTGGAGTGAGACCAGTGACATAGAGCCTGGGCTCTGAGAGGTAAGGGTGAGGCAGTACATCGTAGTTGCTCATCATCGTGTGTTTGAATTGAGGAGAACACGAGGCTTTTCAGTATTAAGAGCGTAGAAAAATATTTCTTGTTTTTGACTCTGGGCGACGCGGTCAGACTTGAAATTTTACCACGTGTTTGGGGCTGAATCGCTCGTTGGTCCTCATGTCATTTCAACGAGGCCAGCATCAAAACGAGGCCCACACAAGGTTTCTTCGGATCATTTTCAGGGAAAAACAACACGCTTATTGTACATAATCTCGATCTAATCTTGGGCACGCCTTGAGAAAATTGTAATAAAAACTTGATATACCTCACTGTTATCACAGATAGGCGCCCAAATCCTTCGCCGCTTCAATGATTAACGTCACAGTCAATTCTGTCATCAGTAACATCCAGCACCAACCACACGCTCATCATGTCATTTGTAAAAGGTAAATTCATACTCGAATTGGGTAATCACTTCCAAGTCACCGTAATTTCCCAGTTTCCACCTATCCCTGCAATCCATCCACAACAAGAGGAGAAGCTTCCAAGCTCAGTGGCACAAAGGATGGAAAGATTGTCTACACTAACGGCAAAGTCGTCATTGTGAGCCACAAAGTGTTCCTTTCTTCCGCATTGGGGCGATCCTGATATGGCCACAGATTCGAGACTTGAAGGTTCTATTCCGCACTGTGTTTCCTTCCAACGTGAAACATTCTGATGTCAGCATTATGTAGAATCCTTCCCTATCACTTGCATACACGGGCCACGCGCATCCCGTCACGGTTGCTCGCGTATCGCCTTCGGGATATTACTGCGCTTCCGCAGACTCTCAAGGAAATGGTACATGTCTTTCGCATAATTTTCTCGTCTTGTTTTGACAATCATTTCCAGTGAAAATATGGGATACGTCCTATCTCACATCCGCTTTTCCTCCGACATCGTCCGAGCCACCAATATTGAAGGCCGAGTACAAGACACTTTCCGGTAAAATTCGTGATCTCGCTTGGGATGGGGAGTCAAAACGTATTATCGTCGTAGGTGAAGGTAGAGAAAAGTTTGGGCACGCATTCCAAGTAGATACTGGGAGCGCAGCTGGGGAGATAGGAGCCGGACATTCTAAATTCATCAACGCAGTATCTATTAGACATCAACGTCCATTCAGAGCAGTTACAGGCGGAGATGATGGTCGACTGGTATTCCATTCAGGTCAGCATAATCACTTGTAGATGACCACTTTATTCACGAATTATCGCCCTTAGGTGTCCCATTCAAGTATGAAAAGGTCCGTTGAAGTTTCGTCTGACCTGTATCCCAAACACCTCCCAATACTTGTGCAATAGACAATTCAATCGCACACACAATTTGTTCAAGACGTCCAGTACTCTCCAAACGGTGATTTCTTTGCATCAGTAGGCTCCGACTATAAAGGTATGTCAAGGAATAGTTCTCGCAAGACTGACATTGATAATTCGCAATAGCATTTGTTTACGATGGAAAAACTGGTGACACTCTGTTTGAGCTATCTGAGCCCCATAGAGGCAGTATTGTACGTCATTCTCTGGTACTACGAGGTATAACTCTCATGTTGGTCCAACTGCAGATGGCCGTGAGTTGGTCACCCTCGAGCAAGCTTCTAGCCACGTCGTCTGCAGACTGCTCAGTGAAGCTCTGTACGCTTCGTCCGTCTATTTTCACCCGCATCAATTGATGTCCTGTACCACAGGGGATGTAGAATCGAAGAATACCAAAGCAACCTGGACTATTGGTTCTGGAGTCGCCCATCAACAGGTCGGAAATACGTGGTCCGGAGAGTCAGACTCCTCCGGTATTGTCAGTTTATCACTTGGAGGACAGCTGAACGTTCTTGAAGTCAATACACCCGATCGAGTATCCAAAGTTCTCCATGTAAGTCCCATGCCATCTCTTGGTAAGCACATGCTACTGGGCATTTATTGATTCCATCAATTGAATAGGGTGCAATCAAGGGTGTCACGGCAGCGTCGATCTCTGGAAAGACCCTTTTCGCTGGAGCTTTTGACGGTCAAGTCACTACATTCAACATTGAGTCAGGCGAAGCCCTTCCATTGACTGGAAGCTCAGCTGGTCACGAAGGAAAGGTAGTAGCGATGGCCACTTCCTCTGGAACTGGCTCAGTATTCTCAGCCGGATATGACGATCGCATCAGAGAGATTGATCCAAACAATCAAAGTCTAAAGTTAATGAGTCAGATTTTCTTGGCATTACCTCCCTCCCTGACTTTTGGCAATTGCTTTTAGGCCCTCAGCCTACACTCTCACGTCTCAACCCAAGGGTATCGATGTTGTAGCATCGGGCTCGGACACAATCGTTGCCATTACCGTCAATGCAATTGAAGTCATCCAAGATGATAACGAAGTGTTTAAGTTGCCTGTAAACTTTGCCCCAAGCGCAGTGGCAACGTCCAAGGATACGACCGTCGCAATAGGCGGAGAGGTGTGTTTATTATCGACTTTGTTTAGGATAGACACTCAATGTCCTCGCCAATTTAGGATCAAAATGTGAGACTGTATGATTGGAACGGTCAAGAACTCAGTGAAGTTGGCAAGTTAGAAGCGAACAAAGCCGCAATCAGCGCCCTTGCATTTTCAAAGGATGGGAAGTTACTGGCTGTCGGAGATGTGAGTCACTGATAACAGCTTGAGACTCTCAGATTAGCTGAGCGTGTACTTTCGCAGTCGGTCGGGAAAATCATTCTATACGACGTCGCGGAAAAAAAGGCAAGTCTCGCCTCAAGCTGTCCTGAATACAGCACTCACTTCCATCTTTCAGACCGTGACTACACGTTGGGCTTACCATTCCGCTCGGATCAACTCACTCTCTTTCACTTCCGATTCCAAGTATTGCTTATCGGGATCATTAGACACCCACATATATGTCTGGAGCGTGGAGAAACCCATACGGAATGTAGGAATAAAGAATGCAGTCGCGGGCGGGGTTAACATCGTAGAATGGCTCTCTCAAGAAGGGCAGAAAAGGTTGATTGTGGGAGCTGGGGCCGATGGGTGTATCAGGACCTGGGAAGTCACGTTACCTGCTTAATCATAGGTTCTTCTTGAGAGGCTACGCTTGTATGATAGATCGAACGGAAGAGAAATGAATGATGTAGAATACGAGG
>WSUA01000671.1:0-11996 GCA_019633455.1 Tulasnella sp. 419
TAATGATGCATAATAAAGCATTTGGACCACATTTCTGCAACAGGTTGCACACTTCTTGAGCCAGTGCATTGGCAATCCAATAGCTTCAAGTCTGTCCAACACCTTCTACTGATTATTCAAATCTTTTGAAAGAAGTTTAAGATGTGTTGCATCATCAGCTATGCTCTCTTGCACAAGAATCCAAGCAGCCCTGACATATTTAGCTTGTAGAACTCCATAAATAGCTTGGACACTCCCAGACCAAAGTGTACCATTTTCTTTGATAGACAACTGGGAAAGGATTCAGTGTCTGAGTGTCATAGTAGTATTGTGTTGTGTGGAGAAATAGATGACTTGAACTTCACACTTGCTCCATGCTTGCAAACATATCTACTGCCTAATTTAGATATACCTTATTTAAGTGTGAATTAAAAGGGATCATATGATTTCTCTTGAACTCAGAGTCAAACTCTGCTAGCTGGTAAGCTATAGTAGGTAAGACTTGAAGAGCATCTGATATATCAGCAACATCTTAGACTCTAGAAGCCTGAGCTGTAACTAGGTTTATCATATTCACAGGTTCCCACACTTGCCAAAATAGAATTTGGCACTTGAACTTGACACTTCCGATCCTCAAAAACTATTTTGCTTATTCTCATTACCTTGCATCTTTACCAGCACCAGCTATGATGGACATAGGAGCAGCAAGTTCAAGGATCCCTGGATTAGCCACTTCACCTTCTTCACAAGCCATGCCAACCACCAGGTTACCTCAAGTTTCTAGGTCTGTTACCACTCCATATGAATGTCATGCTGAATACTATGATACAAATCACCACCTCATTCTTTTGATAGGTGAATGCATGTTGGCATCCATGTTGCTAGGATTACTAATTTACATCAAAAATTTAGGTTGAGACTAAGCTATTCCGTATCCTGGTCTCATTATTGGGGCTGGTGTCTTTGGTGATGCAAGACATGGTCCAGCTATAGAAGTCTGATGACGCAGCGAGCTGTACTATACCGTAGGGTATAGTTCACACGTATAGAGGTACCGTAGGATAGGTGATAGAAGTGTATAGATTGAGAATAGAAAGTATCGTTTATATACATGAGCGGATATGATAATGAGACAAGTCGTGTAAGACTTGTCTGAGTACAATTAGCGATTATAGAATCAGACCATATGGATTTTATAGGAAACATAATCGTCTAAGTAGACGATTATGTATGTAACCTAGGAGATAGAATCGCTTATGGATTCAATACCAGCTCAAGTTCCGCAGTGAATCTAATACACAAGGGATGGACTTGGATGCAGATGAAGGCATCTTGGATAGCAATCCAGTTAGCTTGTCTAGCTTTACAGCCAATGAGTTTGCAGCATTTTGTAAATGGATGTATCTGAGCTACTCAGGGTAAGCACTCTTTCATAGTTAGTCACACATCAAGCAACAATATTTAAAGTGGATTTTGCAGCATTCTGAAGCTGCTTACAGAAGTTGATTGAAAAGCTATTCTATTGGTTTCACATGTACTGCAGTCAAGTACTGCACGCATCAAAGCAATTGACTACCTATCAAAATCACAAGAACTTGCAATTGGTGAACGTCTTTACCTTGCTTGCCACTTCGAAGTCCCAGACTGGATATGCCCTACATTGATACAACTAATCCATACACCATTGTAGGATATAACCTACCAGGACTGACACTTCATTGAGCTTGTAAATCAAGACAGTTATCACGAATTAGCTAGCACCATTGCAGTAATAACATAGATCCACAACGTGTTAGTGAGAGCACTACGAGAGCAGCCAAGTAGTGCAACACCTCGAGTGTCAAACAGAGCGTGAGAACATCGACAACTCTCAATTCGAACGACCATAGTCGTCCAGAGTTGTCGACACTCATTGCTCTTCCTTCCCTCCTCATTCTCCAGCTCTCTTTTAAATCCCACCATCCAAACCCACGTACTTACCTCCTGGGAAATGGATTGGGCTACTTTGACTAGTCCACCCAAATCCCGGGAGTAGACGCCCTGGAGCCGACGACAAAACCTCGAAGTCCTTTCAGGTTTGTCATCTACACTTCAGCGTGCTCTCCCTACCCGATCTAGTACGTAAACATCACATACCCATAAGAAACTAGTAGAAATATATACCTACCTTAGTACCAATAGCGGACAGACAAAGCGAGGTGTTAAAATCCCCAGAATGTTGACATGCAGAAGTGTGCACCTTGCAGACATCACATTGAAGTCGTTGTGAACAGTGTTGACAGGATATTTGGGGTCAAAATATAAAATACCTATTAGCAGTCGGCTTCACCTATGTGGATAGACATACAGTATTGCAAAAGATTCAATCTTGCATTGTAAGAGCGGCCTACATGGGGCCATGCTTTCAGGCTACTGTAGATAATGTAAAGGAACGAGCTTTTTTGTGGCAGCTGGAAGAGAAGTACCTTGAGGAGGAGATGGCATGCATTCTTAGAAGAGAGTGGAGCCTTCCTCCTCCTATTATTTCAAGCTAAATAGCCATTTTCAGTGAGCACACTTTATAGTACTAGATGTTAGCTACTTGAAAGGCAATTTTACAAGCCAGCTTACCTTTGAAATATCTCACTTGATCATTTTGTAACCTTTTTGCACTGAATTTTCCACTTCGACAAAACTGTCTGCCCTAATTAGAATTTTGCGTGCCAGCTCAAATTATGTGCCAGGAAACATTGGTACTTACATTTTTGTGCTGAGACCTCAATTTTTGTGTGACACTTTGTAATTTGCCATATCACCTTGTCATTTTGTGCTGCACAGAGTTGACAAAAAATTTGAGTTTTTATAGAATATATACTTATGGAATATATACTGTATAAAAATTATATGCAGACGCTGCAATGATTCAAATGTATACGCTCATAGATTTTACTCATGAACGTGCATCATACAGATGTGTACAACCACAAGTGTTGATGGATACACCATGAACTTACAGGGGCATGTACAGTCCTCAATGCGCACACAGTAGATCTGGTGTGTAATGACAGATGAGATCATGGGTGTGTGCCATTTCCATGCGCATGTGTATACACTGATGTGCGTGCACAGTAGATTCAGAGTGTGTGATATGGCACATATATTGCATAAAAATTAAATTGTGTGTGTGAATGAAATTTTGCATGGTGTGTGCATTTTTGTCCCATGTGCATGCATTTTTTTGACCCACTGTGTGTGCATTTTTATGACCCCCCTGTGTGCGCATTTTAATTCACCCATGTGCACGTTTTTTAACCCCCTAGTGCTCTATTATCTCTATAACCATGACTACAGTAGACATCTCAGTTGTGATAGCAGGAGAGAATTTCAAGACAAGGATCAATGCCTTCATCAGAATTCATGGTCTTTCACATCCCCATAGTATTGCAACAATGCAATTTCAGTCTTTAGATTAATGTCTTCTTCTAATCCAAGAGATTCTTCATGAATTTCCCCACTCTCAAGTTGACAAGAGATTGGACTGGAATGAACTCAATGAAATGGCCACAGCTGTAGAGGAGCACCTTAGAATGAAGTTTATTTATCACAAACTACTCTTAGTAAGTACATTTGCCCACAAGAAGCCTCAATACTTATGCCCTAGGTAGACATACCATCCAGATAAATTACCTCCATCATTGAGAGAGGTGGAGGGGTGGAACTGGAATATAAGCTTTGTTCTGTATGCGATCAACACAATCCTGGGATAGGAGAGTATGGAGAAGGTAGAAGGAGTTAACCAATAGTACCCATGTACTTAAACCAACAAGATATGCCATGTGGGCTGATTTTGAGTGGTGATGGTTGATCAAAGAAAAGTCTGTTGGCATCATTGAAAAATAGAAAATGATGTACTATACAGTTTTAACATCTTATATAATATAATAGGAATAACCATCTTTGATCTTCCCAGATGAAGCAGAAGGATGTGTCACACTCTACTCTGACAATCAGTCTGCAATGGAAATTGCAAGGAATCCCGTCTTCTTCTCAAGAACCAAGCATATCGACATCTGTTACCATTTTATTCAACATCACATCAGCAACACAGATATCTACTTGGAATATGTCAACACAGCCAAAAATGTCGCCGACATTTTCACCAAACCTCTTGGAGAAGAGAAGCATTGGGAGCCCGTTGCTAGTCTAGGGCTCGGAAGCATGGACTGAGCTTAAGGAGGAGTGTCAGAATCATATAGAGTCAAGGTAATAATCTCAGTCATACTTGTCAGAATAGCGGTAGCGGGTCTGCTATGTGTTTTGTGAATCATACTCATCACCTGAGGACTCATATTAGTCTACATCGTGACTCATAATAATGGGTAGCTAGTGTATATAAACACAAGTAATAGCTACTGAAATTAATACGCTTCTATCGTCCTATAACTTACTCTCTAAGGTAGTTAAACACTACCGAGTAACTGCTACCCAGCCTTATAACCAACATACAAGACATCGAGTATTTATATACATGCAATGATATCTTGATAATCTGATAGGTAAATGATTAGTATTGAGTAAATGTTCAGTAGTATATACAAGATGATGGGGGGTGAGATAATTGATGAAAACGATTGGAATTAATATTCCGACATGGATAAGGTGGGGTCGAAGGGGGTGAGCATGACAAATCCAAGTAGAATGTCATCATTGACGTTGAGGAAGGGACCGGTGGGGGAATAGGTGGCAGACTAGGTAAGTTCCTTCGTCTTCTACCATTGTACTCTTCTCTTTTCATCTTCCTTGGTTTCTTAGAGGGGGTTGCTTCACTCTCGGATTTGAGAGGATTCTCCTTTTTAACAAACTGAGGAGAAGGCGGAATCCTTGCATTCTCAAACAAGCACCCCAAGTACCTACCTGGAGGAGCATCTCTGTAATTATCAACCTAGTCCCATTTTTCTGTAACTCTTATTTTTCCTGGGCTCTAATAATGATGTAGGATGCCGATGTGCAAAGAATAGTTGAGATATGCGGTGGTGGTTGAGATATTTAAAGTTGAGGCAAGGTGCCAATCTCATTTGTTCGATTGTCGATATTGTTTGACATTATTTGCAATTCATAAGACATCCGACATTTCTCCTTTCTCCATAGCACACTCTACCTTTGTTAATCCATCTTCCTAAATGCTGACTAGAGTTTCTGGATCTGTATTATACATTGCAAAATCTGGGGTATAATACATGCAAATGTTCTGTGCACACAGATGGATTCAAAAATGTGTGCACAGGTGGGTTAGAAAAATACGTGCACAGATAGGTTTAAAAAATACACGCACAGTAGGTCAAAAAAATGCGGACATGGGATAAAAATGCACACGCCATGTAAATTTGATTCACATGCACAATTTAATTTTTATACAATATATGTGCTATAGTGATAGCAGACAAGATCATGATTGTGCAGGTTGTCTTCATGTATGCATGTATACAGTCATGTGCGCGCAGTAGGTTCAATGTGTGTGATGGCAGACAAGATCAGGGGTGCACAGGTTATTTTTATGTACATGTGTATATGGTCATGTGCGTGCAGTAGATTTAATTTGCATGATGGCAGACAAGATAATGGGTGAGCTACATAGTCACCCATGCATGCAGTAGAACCAGTGCATGTGATGACAACAAGTAGACATGGTCTGATAGTATGGTGTAAATATGCATACATGATCTTATATGACATATCTATCACCCATGATTACTTCATTATGTTAGGGTCTACTTTTATAATATCTGAGTTTAGATTAATTAGTCATTTACCCAATATAGTAAATTGTATAGTTCATCCCAGGAAATTTCCCACACCACAGTACATATAAATTCATACATTACAGTCCTTCTTCCTTGTTTCAACCATCATCTCTGGTTTGTAAACCTAATCAGGATAAGTCAGAATATAAACCTTCAACATTGCACCAATACTAAATGTGCTATGGGTGGCTCTTGCCAAACATTCTACACAGAGGATAGTAGCAATGGCAAGTCTCCTTTAGCTAAGCTCTGCCTCTGTGGATGTCTTGGCTTGCAGCATTACAATTCAATGGTAAGTTGTGTATGGTTAACTCATGCTTGTTTTCAATTCTTTTCACTTCTTTCACTTATGTATTTTAAAGAATCATGCTAAGGAACCAGTTAAATCTGCTTCCAAAGGAGGTCAACCAGGTTTTACTGGTACAGTAAGTGACTCTACATACATACTGCAGAATACACTAAAATGAAGCTGAACAAAGGCTACTACAAATATCATGCCTGAAGCTGGTGCATCAGAAAAGATTAGACAAGGTGCACACACTACCAAAAACATATTCAGTGAGGCAGCCAGAGAAAGAAAAGAAAGATGGAACCAAGATGCTTCTGTAAAGTTTTCCAAGAGCACAAATACCTTTAATCCAGCTGGAAAGGTAATGTACACTTACCTACAATGAAGATGATAATACTCAAAGTCTTCAAATGGCTCCATGACCAGATGTATGAGTCATTTGAGAAGCAGAACTCTTCAGGAAAGAGACCTGGAGGTGTTAACTCTAAGAGATCTACTAAAAGGAGCAAGAGCTCAGGCATGAGCTCATGCAAGGCTAATGAATTAAAGCTGCATGTTCTGCTTCTTCCACATACATCAGCTGTCTATAAGGAGCATAGACTTACATTCTCTAACATTAGATTGTGAGTCTAGCTCCTTTACCACTCAAGTCATTGCTAAATATCAAGCCAGGTTGACTGTGTTCAAGACTTATGGTCTTATCATTCCAATAAGAGTTACATCAGACATGGACCCAGAGAGAATAATCAGTGAGATTACTCAGACATTTATGGGCATCTCTACTTTTGCCCAATTTGTCATAGAGCAAGATCTGGTTCCATAGATGCTAGTTTTCAAGATGGCTGATGGGGATGAGAGCTTATCAAAATCATATCTTATACCCCTTTATAATGGAGAAAATATAGATTTTAATATAATCAAAGGGTATGTTAGCTAATTTATTTTGTTGCACTCTGTTGATTTAAGTGCCTCAATATTGAATAGAGCAAGAATTACTGGACCAAGAGGCTCTGAATATAAGCAAGTTATCTGCATTGCTCTCAAAAAGGGTTGCAAGAATATCAAGGTACCTACTATGAAGTGGGGTTCAGACTCAGTAAGCTTGCATAATGACTCTGCTCTAAAATTATTCTAAGATCAAGTTTACAGAGTGAATCTGAGCATAAGCTTGAATCTGAATCTGATGAGTATAGCAACTATGGTGGCAATGATGATGATGATGCATCATATGAGCCTCAATATGCAAGAGAAGAAGTATTTGGTAGTTCTAAAACTCTAAAGCCTGCTTCTTCCAGTAGAGAGAAACTAAACACTGTGAATATTCCATATTCACTTTTCAACTGGGAGTCAAGCTCCAAGGCTGCTAGGATAGTTCATAATGTTTCAGCATCTGATAATGACCAATCTTGGGTGAGCAACAATGTGATTCTTACAACTTGTATGCTTATCAAAGAAACATATAGTAGCCAACTAGCCCATTGGATCTTTACTCCACTGTCAATGCCTCAGCCTCTGTATTGGCACCATTCATTAATTCAGTGAAGGCTCTCACTTATGCAAAGGATGTCAGCACTCTTGCTAGCAATCCACTTGATATCTTGGAAAAGATTATCAAGATTGGATTGCTTCCAGCTCTAGATCCACTTTACGCCAAGCTTGCAGACATTCAGTCTTCTCAAATTGCCTTTGGACCAAAATGGTATTCAATCACTCTACAAGTGCACTGAGCAACTCAGACTAGCATTTCAAACACTACTCTCTGGCATCAGAGCTACTAATGAGACAGTAGCAGCTATTTAAGAGCTTCTCATTATGACTGCTGTCTTTGATAATTCTGTGTTTATATTTCACATAGATATGCACAGAAATCTTTATGACCTAAAAGGCTTCAAAGAGTTCTCTATTGCACTTGAAGAAACGCATGCTTTGTTGCCAGTGAGTCACACTAAACTCTGTTCTTATTTTCAGTAGTTGATAATAATCTTTTAGGAAGCAGATTTGGATTCAAGACTCAAGATTCTAGATTGTCTATCAGAAAATAGACAACTCATGACTTCATCAGAATGGGTGGCAATATTGAAGCTTGACTTTGAAGACTTGGGTGATTCTACCAAAATAAAGTATGAATCACTGCAGGGTGGTCCAAATAGTCTCCAGGGTCTTCAAAGGGTCTTTTTTGAGGTCATTGATAAATATGACCATATGAGTTAGAAATATGGTCAAGTTTTAACTACACTTGAACACTTTGCTTCTGTGCTGGCTGAGAAGCTTGATAGCCTTACAAAGGTATTCTATTTATTTGTTACTGATAATAGATGGTTACTAAATACTGCTCAATGAAATAGAAGGATGGAAAAGCCAAGCAGAGATATACTAGAAAGCATAATACAAAGTCTCAAGATGATCATCTCAGTGGTAGGTGTAAAAGTAGAAATGTCTCTGAGTTGCTAACTCATGTAGGATATAGACTCTCTCTCAGTGATACACATACTAGAGACTCCTCACCTGAAGGCTCAATTGGCAATGATAACAAAGCACCTCTTGTTGAGAATCTATATTATATAATCTGAAACATAGAATATTCTCATGGTTTGACTTGATCCCTGAAAGGAGATAAAGGAGATAACAGAGATACCATGGAGATTGTTGATCAGATCCATGGAGATAGAAGCATGATCTTCTGTCTCATCAGCATGGGAGAATTCTCACTGCCTCATGGTAAATGTCTCACATTACTCATACAATAGTGGAGGCGGTAATTATCCCATTGGCTGATATACTGACTTAGTCAGGTTCACTCCCACACTGATATGATCTGGTGGAGGAGGGAATTGTCTTATTGAACGATAACATGGCAAGAGTCATAAGACTCTCACACGAGTCATGCAGACTCACACTGTCACCTCATGGCGAAGACTTCTGAGACATGAGGTATGATATGATTGGACAGTAGAATGGATAGAATTACTATTGGTTAAGATTTAGTTGTTAACTCCTTGCTGAGTTTGAATCTGTAGAGTATAAATAGCTGGCAGATGTATGGTAGCTCTATATTAGTTGCAATCACAACTACTATCTTCCTCACACCGCTTGCACTCTTAGCTCTGTCTAAGTCTCTATAACTTCATCACCTCTACCTAGGCCAACTAGAAAGAGCAAGAGGGCTCAGAGACAAGCAGCTTCTTCTGCTAAGACAAGATCTCAGCCACCAAATTATATTCTGCCAAATTCCAAGGATCTTGAAAGAATGCTATCTAGATCTAAGGAATATATTCAGAAACACTTACTCAGTCTGGCCAGTGATGTGTTAGGTACAGGAAAGTATAAAACTCTAGACAGTAGATTAAAAGTGATCAAGTCACTCTTGGAGTTATTTCAACATTCTATCAAACCCTTTGGTTATGAGGCATTAATCAATCTCAATAAGTTTGATACTGACTATAACAGACAGAAGGCTTATTTTAAAAGATTAGTTCTTACAAGTAGTAGGTATCATTTTGATTCTAAAACTTATGAGCTAACAAATTATAGATATACCATCCAGACAAGCAAGTAGAAAACTTAAGGTCTAGTTCAACTTGGTTGGCAATTATGGGGAATCTGTTTAGTGTTTGTCAAACTCTTCTAACACTGTCTTTCCCTGCTGATAGTGAGCAGGAGTGAGGAGTATGGAATGTGATAGCTGTATTATGAGGCATTATGATATACAACTTCTGTAAGTAACTTGACAACATCACAAAAAATGTTGATTCTCCAGTTATCATCTTCTTGTTCTACATCATAATCTTCAAGGATAAGTCTTGCATCCTGCAATTCTTCATCATCATTGACTAAAATTCTTGCTTACTTCTCTTCCTCAACATTATGTGACTGAATTGAGTCCTACATTTCAGAATCCTCACTCTGTGAAGGTTTTTCACCAAGAGCAGCCTCTCCATCTACTCCATAATTAGGGTCACTTGCAGTATTCAAATTATCACCTGGATCACCTGTCCAATATCCTTGAGTAATGGCAGCTTCTCTACTGAGCTCAAATAGAGCAACTGATGATCGATTTCTAGCTGTCCGTATTTTATGAAGATTCCAGGCACTCAAGGACCTATCCAGAGATGCCTGGATTCTTGGTTGGTAAACAAGGTATGATGCAACTCTTTGGATGTCATTATCCATATTCAAGAGACCTTCCTTTTCCAAATAAAGAAATATCTCTCAAAATACTTCCAGAGAGTCTTTGCAAATATCATGCCAAGCTCTTTCCATGCAAATATTCTGAACAGATCTATAACAAGCATGTTAGATATTGCTTAGCAAGCAGTTTTCTCTTACCTTCCTCTCAAATATGGATGATGCTCAACTCCTCAGTGAGCAATCATTTCCCTTTCAATCCTATTATTTTCCTTTCCAAAATCTCCTCTAACAGAACTTGGCCAACCCATTCTATGAACTGCATCCATAAGTGCCTGTCTCACTGTCTCAGATCTCTTGTTGTTAGAGCAGAGCAAGTATATAAGAAGTCAAGAGTGACCATCAATGTATCTATGAACATAAAAACCCCATGGCTTAAGCTTCTCATTTGCATCTTGGTGCTACAGAGCATTTGCTCCTTGTATCTGGTAGACTCTTCTCTTAATAGCACTAGCCCAGCTATTCAGAGTATGTTAAGCCTTTGAAAGAAATTTGAAAAGTAGGTTACTCATCGTATGAACACACCTAAAGCATCAACTCTATGAAGTGTTTCCAGAATACATTGAATTGATAGATGTATCCCTCTTGATTCTAAATGTCCTCAAATAATTGCAGTGCCAATAAAGGGATGTTCAAGTGTGATATTGGAGCTAATTCCATCCAAGGTATCATCATCAATGACTGTATACTCTTGATGTGCTGTACTAAGCACTGCTTTCTTGAGATGATTATGTCGAGATAATTATGTATGACTTGTATGTAGTCAAGTAATAACAGAGTTAAGCAGCGTCTACAATCCTGTTAGAGATTATAGGATAGACCTTTAGTGGTACGCGACACACTAAATACTCGAATGATGAGGGACAACTTGTTATTCAAAATACTATCTACTAACTACCTATTTATACTAACTAAGTGGTTCATAAACCACTGGGTAATTACATTGAGAATATAGTAGAATGTTCTGGCTATTACCAGTACAATGTGGTTAAGAGAAAATAGTGGAACATGGTAGAAAGAACAGGAACATTACTAGATTAGGATCAATATTACAACAGATTATACAGTGTAAGCCTTGTGACTCCCATTGCTTTGGCTATATCTTCTCATGGATTTCCCAGGTCATGTAGCTTTTGAGCTCTGAGAAGATCAAGATTGCTGTGGCAAACCCGTAAGTAGTCACTACTCACTTCTGAAGGTTTAAACTAGGTTCTGTATCAATCACTATGATGATCTCTGGAGCCTGTTCTTTACTCTGTAGACCTTTGACTAAAGTATCAATGAATTCTGTGATTCCAAGCTGGTGAAGAATTCCTATAATTGTTAGGATCTCTACTGCTAGGTAGCAGAGATATACAACTGCTTGACGAAGGTAAGACAACAGTTTCTAAGTGTTCTAAGCATTAGAACACTTCTAGAACACTCTGAGCAGTGATTACTCATGAATGAACTGTCACAACTTCTTGTTATTTGATGAGAGTCAAGTATACAAGAGAGTATGAGAGGATATTGCGTGCTGAACACCCTCAGCACTTGCTACCTATTTATACCCTGCCTATGGATCGTCTCCTATCTACAGAAAGCTCCTGTAACTCCTAAAGTACTCCTTTCTAGCTCCTAAAGCGACTCCTAAGTATCTACATACAGGAGCCATTAGGAGGCACTGAGACATAGGAGTCCCTCCTAATGTCGCTTCTAAGGTACTTTAGCTAATAGCACTTAAGGTGCGGAGTTTGAATTAAGTTCAAACTCATTACTCAGCT